>CAWVPB010000030.1:0-40000 GCA_963931925.1 Onchidella celtica | reverse complement strand
GGGAGCACCAAAAATCTTTTAAGTGCTTAGGGCCTCTAAAGGCCTTGATCCGGCCCTGAGCCTACGCACTTTATGGACGGTCCCATTATTTGAGTAATTCAAAATTTTTTTACATGGAACTATAAATTAAATAATTATGGAGCTCCCAAATTAACCAAATCTGCGTTAATCATGCCTCACATTTAATTACCTTCGTGTAATATTACAAGATCTCTTTGTGTCTTCGGTCTCAAATAACACAGGTGAATAGACTTTATTTGATTTCCTCTTTACGGCAACCGATCTTGAAGTTTCTTTCCCGCAGAAGCCGAGATAGTAGGGGAGAAAAGAAAAGACATTCAAAACCAGGAAGGTAATTACATTTTAAAATGTTGTGTACCCTAGAGCTCTAAAACACCCTTCAGCTGACTTTCAAACACGTTTTACAAACATTAAGAAGTTGTTGATGTTTTATTAACAACCCAAAGGTAAAACTTCTCATCTCTTGAATTTGAAGCAAGCGCGCTATTTCGTTGAATGATTTCATAACTGGAAAACTACGAGGCCTTAGTTCTTGTTTGTTCTATCTCCATTTTCCGAAAAATTGGAGATCTTCTAGTATATAGCAGAGGTATAACAAAGGCATACTTTGACACTTGTTTAACATGCGTTGTGGTACTTGTCAAGTTGTTTTAGTTTCGATTTATTCTAACTCCTTATCATAGTAACTAAAGCCGCGAACGTTTGACGTCGACTTTCTCAGCTGTGCAAAAAGTGGAGTTAGAACAAACAAGAACTGAGTTCTCGACTCGATTTTGCAAAGACAGTTTGACTGTGTCATTAGAAACTGAGTCTGAGTTGAGTTTTGAGTTTGGAGCCAGCACGTCGACACGACTAGGGCCACAATTGTGGTGGGAAATAGCGAGACGATAGACAAAAATTTAACAAAATTTAGGAAAGGGGGAGAAGACACTACCAGACCCGCCCGCCAACCACCCGGTGTTACATCAGAAAGATAACCTTTATTCTGATTTGTGACGCAACGCGACGATTCGGTCCCGGAAGGTACAGACCTAGTTATTGAGTAATTGCCCAAACGAACTTTTCTCAAAACTTTACGTCTTAACCCTTTGGTTGCCAAATGATGTAAAGCTGATTTTTTTTTTAAAATAGTTTTTGGTAATGCGTACATCCTATAAGTGACATCTTTTCATGCTGAGGATACGATTTGAAATCGCATCACTTGTCTGTAATGTAAAAATGAGCTGCAGAAAAACGCTATTTATGGTCACCTAAACACAACGTTATTCACATTTTACTGAGCCGGCACTGAAAGGGTTAAAAAGAAGTGATAGTCATTAACTTCAATTGCTTATAACAAAGTCTGAAAATGTTCAGAATTCAATGAATCTAGCATCAAATCCAAGGGAAAAGAGTTCTCTTTCACTTGATAGGCCTATCAATAACTCAGATTACCTAAAATGTACCTTGTGGACCGAACCGTCATGATGCATCATATTTGTGATACAATCTTACAAGTTATTTACTTTGAAAAAAAAAAGCCGTAGTTAGGGGACCGTAGTATAATTACAAAGCCGAAGAGGTAAATTTTCTATTTGTGGGGACAAGGTGGTCTAGAAGCAAGGTGCTCGCCTCTCATGCCAAGGGTCCCGGGTGCAAGAATCTTTTTTACACTGCGTTGCCGGAAAGGTGGTACTTCTTTGGAATCCCCGTGACTATTTATAATAACCGCACAGGCGATCATTACGTCACCGAATTCCTTGGGTAAAACCTATTAATTGGAATTGGGAGTCACCCCCCTTTAACATGGCAATTTATAACAGCCGAACAAACGGTGAATTTCTTGGGTAATGCCCACTCTAAAGAAATAGCCGCGAGAACGTAAAAACTTTCCTGCGTGACAGTATGTTGTTGAACACACTCTTTGCGTCTCATCCCTCGAGACTCACTCCCACACATTGCTGTGGTTCAACACCTGTGTGGTATAAATCTAGATTTAATTGTCATTAGATATCTCATCACTCAAGGCTCACACTCTCATATCTGTGTGATAGAAGTCTGGATCTAGAGTCTAGATTTAATTATCATTAGGCTACATATCTCATCACTCAAGGCTCACACTCTCATATCTGTGTAATGGAAATCTAGATCTAATCACTCACGGTTCACACTCTAGTGTTATGCAATAATATATAGGCTCACACTCCCATATCTGTGTGATATAAATCTAGATCTAGATTTAATTATCCTTGCATATCTCATCACTCAAGGCTCACACTCTCATACCTGTATGGTACAAATCAAGACCTAGATTTAAATATCATTATATATATATCTCATCACTCAAGGCTCACACTCTCATACCTGCATGGTATAAATCTAGATCTAGATTTAAATATCATTACATATATATCTCATCACTCAAGGCTCACACTCTCATACCTGTATGGTATAAATCTAGATCTAGATTTAAATATCTTTACATATATCTCATCACTCAAGGCTCACACTCTCATACCTGCATGGTATAAATCTAGATCTAGATTTAAATATCATTACACATATCTCATCACTCAAGGCTCACACTTTCATACCTGTATGGTATAAATCTAGATCTAGATTTAAATATCATTACATATATTTCACGATTCAAGGTTCACACTGTCATATCTGTGTGATATAAATCTAGATCTAGATTTAATTATCATTACATATCTATAATAATAATAATATTGAAGATCATTTATATGTCATCACTCAAAGCTCACACTCTCATATCTGTGTGATATTAATCTAGATCCAGATATAATTATCATTACATATCTCATCACTCAAGCCTCACATATCTCATATCTGTGTAGTGTGTGGTATAGATCTAATTATCCTTACATATCTCATCACCCAAGCCTCACATATCTCATATCTGTGTAGTGTGTGGTATAGATCTAATTATCATTATATATCTCATCACTCAAGCCTCACATATCTCATATCTGTGTAGTGTGTGTATAGATCTAAGTATCATTACATATCTCATCACTCAAGCCTCACATAATATCTCATATCTGTGTAGTGTGTGGTATAGATGTAATTATCATTACATATCTCATCACTCAAGCCTCACATATCTCATATCTGTGTAGTGTGTGGTAAGATCTAATTATCCTTACATATCTCATCACTCAGGCCTCACATTCTCATATCTGTGTGATGCTGGGTAGATCTAAGCATAATTTTATCTTTCATCGCTCACGGCTCAATCTCTAATATTGCTGCTGGTCAACAGCTCTGTGATTACTGATAGGAGACTAGATTTATTTAGGCGTATGAGTTCATATTTTATTATTCATATCTGTGTGATACAGATACATTTAATTATTATGTTGTATCTCACAATTCAAGCACTCTCTGTCTCTCATTCTGTTAGTGCTGCAATTCAACATCTGTGTGATCAGATCTAGATCTAGATCTAACTGTGATTCCATACCTCATCACTCAGGACTCGCTCCCTCATACTACTGCATTCTGGCTATCTCTGGTGAATTTTAATCAGTAGCCTATTTTGCCAGTGCATCATCTTCATTTCATTTGTAGGCTACAGTGTGAATCTAGAACTGCTTAAAAGCAAGTCAATAAGAAAGTTTTTAATTATAACTGAGATTTAATTTTATTAAGTCGGTGACTTTATTGTGCGGTAAAATGAAAATAACCGCACTCGCTAGACCTCTAACCCTACAGCGCTAAAGTACATATTTATCTGATCTAGATCTAGATTCTAGATCTAACTCTTCTGTGACGGAAATGACGGGCTTACTTTCATCACGTTATTCATAAATGATAAAAACTGACAAGTACCTGAGATGAACTGCTCGGCACAAACAGAATGGGTCGATTTCACTTTTTTTTAATGTCTAGATCTAGATCTAGATCTATGCCACTCCTGCTGGTAGCTTGCCAACCACACCACAGTCGAACGACGTTCGGTCAATTCTTTCACTTCCTTTCCTTTGTTTACAGGAATGGTGGGGAATCTGACCAACTTTTATCCATCCTTTCCATCCCTGTCTCGCGTAGCAATCAACGACAATGCAGCTAGCAGGCATTTTAATTAACAAAACCGCTTCGATATATCTCTAAATTAATCAGCTGATCCACCGGCTAAAGAATCGCGATGGTGGAAAAACAAAACAAAAGCAGTCTGTGACGTCATGCGCATTCTGCCTATAAATTATAGTTGGCCGATGACGGAGAGGGAAATGCCTCCTGCTGCGCATGCGATATTTTATTATCGTCACAAACGGTGGGGTGGTGACGTACAGCTTTGTTTGGATTTCCGGCTATGCAGTGTAAAAAAGATTCTCGCGTGCCGGGTTCAAAACCCGGCAGGTGCAGGCATGTTGGAAGCTTGGGATTTTTCTCATATTTTCGTGACGCTGATCCTAATAGGGGGGTAGGATCGAGTAACTAGTCTTTTCGGATAAGGACGAACAAATTCGGAGAGCCCGTGTGCACGTTAAAGGTACCTTGGCAATTGGAAATCGAAAAGAGCAGGCCGAACAGGCCGCTATCCGGGCAAAGTCAAGTAAAATTCATCCCTACCACTCCTCCCTCATCCCCCCCCCCAAAAAAAATAACAACAACGGAAGACCGGCGCTGCACTGTGGCGACGATGTGCCTGCTCCAGTTGTAACTTGGTGCAATGACACAAAGGCAAATTTCCCAAATGGGATTAAAGTAGTATACAGATACAAATGTACAAATAAATACTGAGTTGTCTTGATTGTTTTTTCTATGGCTCACAATGAAAAATACTACACACAACTAACACCTCTCCTCCCCCCCCCCCCCCCCACCCAAAAGAGAGAAATAGCTTTTGAAGTAAATATATTGCTATGAAAAGCGTGCGTACAGTCTCCAGTGATCCCCGCTCCTCTACTTACACTTTTTCCTACGCTGGGGCCAGACACCCTCCCTTCCCTCCCCTCCCCCCCCCCCCCACACAAAACCGCCTCCGAATTCACGTACTTTATGGGTGACCTTTATGAACTCGTTGAGATCGCTTGAGAAACGTAGCAGTATTTTGTTCACGAAGGGAATGGGTGGAGGGGGGTGGGAGAGGGGAGAGGGGGGGACCGCTGTAGACTTCACTTCAACCGTACAGTCATCCTCATCGTAGCTCGCAGAACGCTAAGGATTGAAACATACCAAGGCCGATATGGGCGCTGGACTGGTGGCTCATCGTCCATAATTATGCATCACACTAATACACCAGGCACTGCCCACACCTCGGTGTATCAGGAGTAAAATAGATCAAGGGGTAAGCCAGGACCAAGGCTGGCGTAGGCGGCAAAACTGGTAGCTCTCCGTCTACTTATGCATCACGCTATAACACTGCATACACCGCGGTGGTGTGGGCAGTGAGTAGTGTTTTAGTGTGGTGCATAATAATTAGGCGGCAATCCGCCAGTCTGGTGCCTACACCAGCCTTGATCTGGTTTACCCCTTAGGAGTAATGCATAACTTATGAGCGGCGAGCCACGGTAAGTGCCTACAGCAGCCGTGATCTGTTTCACCCCTTAGAAAGATAAAATGAATGGAAGAGACAGAGAAGATAGACGGAACAAAGAAAAGGAAAAAAAATCTGTGTATGAATTAAATTGGGCTCGAACCACGATCCACTTTCTGCAGGTAAAATTGTTCGCTGTGCAAAATGAGGGCAAAGAACAGCTGAAATGCACTTGAGCTTCGTTATCTCCCAGTTTACAAGTGTTCCAAGTCCACTCTTCTGCAAAACACTGATCTCATGCCATCCGTGGACTTCAGTTGACATCTGACATAATCTCTTATTAATTTCAAGTCTCCACGGTCATAAGTAGGTGATAAAATTCAACATTTCTATATTTTCACTATTTCTTTTATAATGGAGCTCAAAATGTTAAAGGTAAACGTCATGTTAAAGTGGAGACAAGGGAGATAGATTACTTGTACACTAGGGTGATGGCATGGCATGGAAATTTGAAAAAGGGGGGGGGGGGAGTAATGAAAATGTGCACCATTCGGCTTTCAAATGAACACAACGGACAGAATTTTCAATCAGAGCACTCTGCAAGAGTAACGTGGCAGGTTTACAATGTTACACCCGCCCGCGGGGGGAGTGCGCATAGTTCATGGACAACACTTATTTTGAGAGTGGTGCTGAAGTATCGTGCAAGTCAATGCTCTCAGTCTCGTTCCTTCTCTGCATAATACACGAGACATGTTTTTTGATATTTGCGACCTCAGATCTTGTTTTGCTTCAACCCCACTTTTTGCATAACTGAGAAATTCGGCGTTAAACGTTTGTGGCTTTATAAAATTATTATTATAACGAGGTTAAAAAAAAAGGCGGAACTGTGAAACAGTTTGATAAGTACCACAACGCATTTAAACCAGTGTCAGACCATGCATTTGTTATACCTCTTCTACATACTAACAGATCTCCAGTTTTTCGGGAAATGGAGATTGAACAAACAAGAACTAAGGTCTCGTAGTTTTCCAGTTATGAAATTTTAATCATTCAACGAAATAGCGCACTTGCTTCAAATTCAAGAGATGAGAAGTTTTACCATTGGGTTGTTAATAAAACACCAACAACTTCTTAATTTTTGCAAAACGTGTTTGAAGGTCAGCTGAAGGATGTTTTAGAGCTCTAGGGTACACAACATTTTAAAATGTAATTACCTTCCTTGTTTTGAATGTCTTTCCTTTTCTCCTCTATCTCAGTTTCTGTGGGAAAGAAACTTCGAGATAGAACACACAAGAAATAAGGTTGCGAACTGCAAAAAATTATGAAAAAATGACATCCACGAAATACGATCCTATCTATTTTTGAACACCCCCGCCCCATCCCCATGAAAATATCAATGATTCACAGGTTTGGTGTCGTAATGACCACGGGGCAGTTTGAATGTCATCATGGGAAGTTAAATAATGGTTACATAAGGACTGTGGAGCATAGCTGTACCTAATAAAATTTTATAAAATAAAAAATCCCACTTTTTGTTTCAATTTTTTTTTTTAGCCCTGACTCGATGTAGCTAAAAAAAAAAAGAAATAATGATATAGAGGAAATCAGGGGTCATTTGAGGTGGTCAGTGTCATTTGGTAAGGTGGTTCTATATAATATCAGTTATTATTTGTATGCCAATCTGCAACAACTATGTAAAATTTGTTGCCTTACCACCAAATGCACATTTTTTGTCTTAACTGACTCTAAATACTATTTCCTGCGCTTGGCCTCAACCCACTTCCCTCTTGTAAAGTTTCGTTAGTTGAAAGGTAGAAGAGATTAGTACAACTTTTTAGCACTTTACAATCTCCTCCCGGAGGTGAGACACCTTCACGAATTTCACTGGGATGACAAAATACACTTTCATGCCTTATTAAAATGGCTTGATCTTAGAGTATAGCAGAATGATAGGACTGCTGAAAGAGACCCTACCAGGAGTGCTTACCAACCACCTGGGTAAAAAAGGTGAAGATAGCAGAATGCACTCAGGTCTCGTTATATTATAAATAGTCATGCCATTTTTTTGTTACAATGTAACCAAAGGGCATTCCAGTTTACAGTCGTAAACATAAACAACGGCGTCCTGAAACAGCATCATGTAAGCAGAAAACTATATTTATAAATTTTGATCTGTAAACATCCGCTCAGGTAATAGTTTGATAAAAGGAAATGAATAAACACTTGCATCTGTTTTGGCTTCTGAAAACGAATTTGCCCCAATTCTCAATGGATTAAATGGTTTTGAAAAGTGAAACGTTCTGGGATGAAAGGCTATTGCACGGGGTATTTTATATCATGAGATCTAACTAAAGTCTAATTACAAAGCGGAACAGAGAAAATACAGAGTTGTGTCCACTGCTCATCTCTGTAAAACTCCACGGTCCCCTCACAACTGAGTGACTAGGGCTGAAGCCAAAAAGTACAGGATTCCGAACCCAGTTCAGGATATGGACATTTTTTCGACCGAATATTTGCTTTAGTTCTGTCACACTTTGGATACAAAGTACATTTGACTGGCTTGTTTATTTTTTATCATCTCAGATAAGAACATCAAAATTCAGAACTCCATTGTACAAAAATCCCTTTGTTGGCTGAAAACAGGCCGAAGTACACGGGGCTTCCACCTCCAGTCTGAAGAGGGTATCATACTAAGCCCGGGACGTCACAGCCAGTTGTTGCCAGCAAAATGTGCACCTAAGAAATAATGGTAGAAACTGACTGTGTCTGACCGGGCTTGGTATGATAGGGTCTTCCCGGATTTAACGAGAAAATGATAGGAAATTATGGTGTGCACTTCTTGTCTGCCAGCAGCTGACAGTGTCTGATCGGGCTTAGTATGATAGGATCTTCCTGCATTTACCGAGAAAATGATAGGAAATTATGGTGTGCACTTCTTGTCTGTCAGCAGCTGTCAGTGTCTGACCGGCGTTAGTATCATACCCCTTTAGCCGGTACTTGGACAAAGTTCTGAATTAAACCTCTTCCCATAACTCAAAGTGGCTGTAGAGTTTGGGACAAAACCCATTCTCTCTTTACCTGAGTTTGGGACCTTAGAATTTAAGGAAAAAAAGTAGTATCAGTCTTCTACTGTACTATGTTCGTCAAGTGGAAACAATATCAGAAATCTGTATGCATGTTTGTCCAACAAATCAAAACGCACAGGTCTGAAGCTGTTGATTTATACGGAGTTCAGATTGAGGCCAAAGAACTACGTGTATGATCCAGATCGGAGCAACTGGCGTCCCAAACTCAGATTATGAAGAGAGTATTGGTTGTCGGGTTTTAAATGCAGAATAGGCCTCTTTTTGCTCATGTCTTAAGATTGAATGTACCATAGTTAATGTTGATCAGTTTGAAATTGGAATAACTATGTTACTTCCTGTTCTTGAGGAGATCCATGAAAGAATTAATGGGGGTACATTTGTGTGTTACACAAGAGAGAGAGAGAGAGAGAACGAAAAGGGAGACAAAGAGAGAGAAAGAGAGAGAGGGGGGAGGGGGAGGGAGAGAAAGAGAAAACAGAGAGAAGGAGGGGAAAGAGGACAAGAAGAAGAGGAAAGAGATAGACAGACTGACAGATAGATGGATAAAGAGGTAGATAGACAGATAGATAGATAGATAGACAGACAGACAGACAGACAGACGAGAGAGAGAGAGAGAGAGAGGGAGAGAGAGAGAGAGAGCAGGCGAGAGAAAACTATTGAGAAAAAACTGTGAGTGAAAACTCCCAGTATAAAATTGTCAATTCCCATCTCGCCTGTCTCTGGCAGGGCTTAAACCTTACAAACTGCATGGAATAGCCGGGAGACCTAGATAGCAGCTAGATTCAAAATGATATAACAAGATACTGATCAAGAATATCAATCTGGCAACCACGGGCGTGCACCGAGAAGTCCAGAGAAGACGAATATTGTACCAAGGACAAACAACAGCCGATGAGGAAAAAAAAAAAAGCCACCAGTCTTATTTCATACTCAGAAATGTAAGCAAAGTATTCTAGTTTCACTTTAAGTGTTCCTCGTACCCATGAATGTACTATGGTCCCTTATTAATAGGCCTCTGTGTTATAATGGCTGACATGCGTCAAGTGCGAGTGTACCCGTTAAAGTACATGTATGGTCACCTTTGCTTAAAAGCTGCAGCAGGATTAATGTCATTGACAGTGCACGTACCTAAGAACGAACACAGTGATGCACGCAATTAGTCCGCTCGATACAACCTTGACTGACAGGTCGATCTGTCGTCTTGTCTCTTCCTAGCACAATATGACCTAACTCGAGCTCAGTCAGTTCTACACCAGTGTGTCTCAAGGTTTGGCGTGGGTCTTAAGTATGAGATGTAGGGATTTTTCATATAAGTCTTAATTTCATGGTGTATTTTAACTGAACTGTATAGATAAACTGTTGTTTGTTTAGGTCGCGTTGGTAGTTTCCTTGTTTAGCTCGGATTAAAACATCGAATTTAACAGATGTACAACTAAATATTTTTTAATATTTCTACATACACTACGTATATACTAGCTTTGACCGATCGTGGTGGGGTATATGTTTTCTTTTGTTGAAAAATTGAGGTGGGGCGTGGGACGAAAAAGGTTAAGAAACACTGTTGTATACCATGCTTAAGACTCACCCTGACCCCAAACAAACTGTATAGTTGTGCATTGAAACTATCCAGCATACTGTCTTCTGTACAAATCACAGGACTGTTATTGCTACAAGTAGACACCTTGAAAAAGCTGAAATTTTCAGAATAACACCCGAGACACAGAATACCGAGAAGGATTATTGCAACAATGCAACAATTCGCACCGCACCGCTTCATAATTGAACGAAAAAGACTAGTACCACAGAGTTCTGTGAGTAGTACTCACCGTGATTATACGCGCACAAGCTGTGGACATAATCATGAAAGAAGGAATGGTCCGTCTCGGTATTCTGTGTCTCAGGTTGAACCAAGCTTTCCAATTTCAGTTTCCTCGTCTCTCATGACATTCGCCATTTGCCTGTTGTTAGGGGGACGTGGGTTTTTACTCAGAAAGCTATAGCTGAACCGTGTACACACTTAGTGTTTTCTCTATATGGCGTTGTAATTAGTATGCGTCCCCCTAACAACATCCTTTCCATTTAGCGAGACAAGGCTGCTCACTTCAGACTAGTGTCAAAATTGGGCAAAAAGAAAAAGTTGTATGTAGCGATACCCTGCGTGAGAACCCTGCTTCGACCCCACAGTTTTTCTGTGGTTATTATGACATTTCGTCACTTCAGACTAGTGCATGGCAGGGACTTGACTTTTGAGTGGCCCGGATTTTTGGATCATCCATTTCAAAATACCGGTATCTGGATAATTATCCACAAAATGATCCAAATTTTAGATCTGTAACGGAAAACGAGTCGACCCTCCATCAGGTTCAGGAGCGCAGAGGGTTGAAGAGAATAAGTTCGCTGACTTCAAAGAGGGTCAGTAGATTAATTTTATGGCTGTTGTTATAAGTACTTACGTACACCAAGCGTTTTGCGCTGGGGGCGCGTACTTGTAACTGCTATCCCTCACCCCGTCCTTGTCCTCAACTCCAAATCGTATCCAATCCCTAACCCTGCCCCTTTCTCTTTCAACCAAAAAACTGCAAGAAAACAAAAGAACATCTAAAACAATAATTAATTAAGGCTGTTGACAAGGAGCATTTCGGGAGGAGCTCTCTGGCTCTGGAGTCACAAAAGGCCTTCAAATATGAAACCCTTAGCGAAAAAAAAAACTTGGAGGACGTACGTACTTGTAACAGCATCCTAATTCTATACTCTGTGATCTCGTTTTTTTGTTGTTGTTTTTTTTCTGGAGTTTCTTT
The DNA here is from genome assembly GCA_963931925.1 of Onchidella celtica. Lineage (NCBI taxonomy): Eukaryota > Metazoa > Mollusca > Gastropoda > Systellommatophora > Onchidiidae > Onchidella > Onchidella celtica. The sequence continues at coordinate 28,610 of CAWVPB010000030.1, read as the reverse complement.
TGAGGCAACATACAACTTTATGAGTGTGACTCTGCATCATTACAGAACGAGTCTCTGATCAAGATTTCCTAAACGCAAGTCGGACGTGGGTCGCCAACGGGCTGCGAACAGGTCATCTGCTGGTATCCTGATAACTGGATTGATCCGTTTAACTGGATATCCAAATGTAAATCTGGACTCTCGCCCAGCACCACTTCAGACCAATGTTTATTATACTTTTATCGTGCGTCTGTTTCAGAATGGGCGGGGTCAGCACTGATTTGCGCGACAAAAACTGTTTGTTGGATTTAGTTGAAATTTACGTGGGCTTAGATCTATATTTCACACAAAACCATATTTATGAAACATGTTTTCTTATTTGTTGGACTATAGCCTGATTTTGAGTTTACTTCTTTGCGGTTTTAAAAAGAGCAATAAGTAGACCGAATTATTTTTTTTCAAATTCCCAGTACACGTATTTTAGGGACGATCTCTACAGCCACTGGTCATTAACCCTCTTGCTGCCACGGGGCTGATATATCAGTCCATCATATGTTGCAGAAGACAGTCGCACTGCCGGTATATCAGCCCTACCAGTTCGAGTTAAAACTGCCGCGAGGCCGACATTGTTTCAGCATGTTTTGAGCTCCATAATTTTATACTACATCCTGCTGTCTTTCTACCCAATAATCAGCGAGTATATATACAGAGAGAGGGTTCACTATTGGTCGATCTGCATTGCGAGACACGGGAGGCTCTGCGAAACCACTGTCAGCGTGGAGCGGAAAGTAGGTCGCTGCGGTAAACAATATCCGTTTGTGCATTTCCACGGGGCGTAGGAGCTTACAAACGGTTTTAAATAGTTTCAATCAGCCCAGAAATATGAACAAACCACAGTAAACAGATATCTTTGGTGAAGAAGGTCTCTTTCAATTCTTCAATTTCTTGTTTACCGCAGCGACCTAGTTTCGCAACTTGGCGGAAGTGAACCCTCTCAATGCATCTATACTCTTTGCAATAATCTGGTAGTCTAAATGATGGCACAAAGGGCATTTGGGCTTGGCAGGAAAAGCGTTATTGCAAAAGGAAGGGGGCAGGTTTTAAAAGGCTAAGAACCACTGCTCAAGGACTGCTTGAACTTCGTGTCCAATTTTTCCCGTGACCTGCAGTTGGTCAGGACACCTGGTAAACAAGCAACAGACCTTGAGCTCAAAAATGCCGGTTGGGCCAATCAGATTTAGTATTACGATTATTCTACGAGCACATAGTTACATACACATAGAAAAGGCCCAAGTACCGTGTTCCTTTTTAAAACGACAACAACAACAACAACAAGAATCAAAAGCAGGTGAAAAGAACCACTAATTATAAATTTTGACCCGTGGAACCAGAAGAAAACTACAACAGCAAAAGGCTCGCCAATTGTGCAAGATCTTCACTAACTTGGTATGTTTCTCAAATGTCATCAACATTGGTGTTGTCTGTGGACCATCATGCAATGCTTTGCTGCCAATTTGAGTAAAAACTTCAGAGGAGCCTACGAAATGTGACAATCTGAAATGCTTTATCCTTGCACACTGGGCGGGGAGGAGAGGGGAAGAAGTTAAATCACGTACAAAGACATCTTATTATAGATAATAATTATTCCTGTATTAGCTTATGTTTCTAAGTATGAGTATGATAAACGTATCTGGTCCCTGGAGACGACAGGAAAGAGTTTATATGAAGCATCCAGCATTATATTTCTTCATTTGAGAAATTCAAAGGATAGCTTATATCAGTTATGTACCAGAAATATCTACTGGCTGACCAATAATGTCCCCTTCCCCTTTTTAATTCGTGTATGAGGGAGAGAGAGAGAGAGAGAGAGAGAGAGAGAGAGAGAGAGAGAGAGAGAGAGAGAGAGAGAGAGAGAGAGAGAGAGAGAGACAAACAGAGACAGAGAGAGAGAGAGAGAGAATGAGAGAGGGAGAAATAAAGATAAATACGGGGAGAGAGATAGAGAGAGAGAGCAGGGAGGGAGTGAAAGAGAGAGAGAGACAGATAGAAAGAGACAGAGAGCCGCAGAGACAGATAGAGCGAGAGAGAGAGAGAGAGAGAGAGGAAGAGAGAGACAGACACAGACATACAGAAACAGACAAAGACAAACAAACATACAGGCAGACGGTGAGACAGACAAAGCTAGCTAGAGAGAGAGAGAGAGAGAGAGAGAGAGAGAGAGAGAGAGAGAGAGAGAGAGAGAGAGAGACAGAGAGAACGAGAACCCGTCCACTCGTATCTACTCCGAGAAAGAATCATCATAATTATGTCTATCACCACTTAATAAAATAAAGCTTTTTCAAGTGCGTTTTCATCTTTGTCCCCCCATAGTTTTACAAAATTGCAACAACAAAAAATGACCCTGGTATAGTTTTTGTCCTATCGTGTCCTGACTTCAACCAGAAATAGCAACACTCTACCTTTCTTATGATACCGAAATAGTAACTGTCACATTACTCTCGACTGGCGTTGATAAGAAGTTAGAGATAGTGCAATCATGTGCCGTTCAGGTGGGGTGAACGTTGATTGGATTGGGTAGCGGGGATTTGAAGGGGGGAGGGGGGGGGAGGGGGGAGATGAAAGTGGACCCAGTCCGTCCAAACAAACAGTACGGACCGTATGGTACAAAGGTCGTTAAGTCCACAAACCGTATTTTGTTAGGGGGACCGCAGGCTAATTACAAAGTCGATCAGAGAAAATACCGGGTTTGTTGTTCACCGTTGTTCGACTGTAGCTCATAATGTAGAATGCCGCTGTCTCCTGACAACATCCTGTTTTTTTTTAAGTTTAGACAAGGGGAGGGGGGGGGGGTTGGAAAAAAAAAGCAAAAGGGGGTGACAATAAGGCAAGTTCGGGCGATCGCAGCACGTTCATGGTGGGTGGGTGGGGGAGGGGGGGGTGGGAGGAGGGGCTTTCGGGGGGGGGGGGGTTGTTAAAACTCCGAAATTTGGGATGAGACAGACTTGTACTACAACAAGAATAACAACAAAGGGCGTAGACGATGACGAAGAAGATGAAGAAAGAAAAAAACCAGAGGATGACCAGATCATTAGTAAATAGTAGGAACCGAGACACTGAATACCGAGACGGACCATTCCTTCTTTCACTATAATGTCCATAGCTTGCGCGCGTATAAACACGGTGAGTACTACCCACAAAGCTCTGTGGTACTAGTCTTTTTCTTTCAATTATGAAGGAGATGTGGTGCGAATCGTTGTATTGTTTGACATGGATGATACGCCAGCAAGTCGGCTGGCGGAATTTGGCGATTTGAACCATCACGGTATCCTGGGTAACGGGTAGGACAGTTAAGGCAAGACAAGGCGATGGCCAGGAGCAGCACATGCAGGGGCGTGGTGGTGGGTGGGTTTAGAGGGCGCGGGAGGCAGTTGCCGGGGGCCGGGGGTCCACACAAGTTAGGCGAAACGGATTTGCACAACAACGACAACAACAAAAGGATGCAGATGATGTCCAAGATAAGTTTTCAGTTTGAGTTTAACTTTGGGGAAAGCACCCCGACACGATAACAGCCGCATTGTACAGGGAAGAAGGAAGACGAGAGACAGAATATAACAGAATGATAGTACAGTAGGAAACCTGTACCACCAGAAGCACCCACCAACCACATGCTAACGCAGAAGAAGAAAAAGAAGACGAGCGGGTCATTGATATGAACTGAATACCAAGGTCTCCAATTTTTTTTTCTTACTGGGACTTCTGGGCTCTCTGCGTCCTTCTGTATATCTCATTGTCTCACTTATCCTTTGTCCTACTTTCTGTCTGTCCTTATTGCCCTGAGTAAGCCTTTCTCTGTATTTGAATAGCACGATGAATGTCAACCTCGATGATTTTGAAAACTGCTACCAAAGTTCGAAGTTAAAATCTATCTTTATAATCTTAACTGCACTAAAAACACGGTGGCTTGGAGGCAAGGTGCTTGCTTCTCATGCCGAAAGTACCGGGTTCGAATCCCGGTCGGTGCAGGCATGTTGGAAGTTTTGGCAGTTTTCTCATATTTTCCTGCCCCTGATCCTATGGTAGGTAGGATCGAGCACCTAATCTCCTAGGAAAAGGACGAAAAATTCGGAGGGCCCGTGTGCACGTTGCTGCACGTTAAAGATACCCTGGCAGTTGGAAATCGAATAGAGCAGGCCGAACAAGGTCGCTGCCCGGGGCAAAATTCTAAAAAACGAATCCCCTGACACAACAGGAAACACAAAAACAAGAAAAGTGAGGTGTAAAGGCCAAGGACAGCGAAACCTCCTAAAATAAAGACCTAAATACTACACTAAAGTGCATCTTCAGTTTGCTCTTGCCCTCTTACAAAAATATAATAATGCGTGAAACGACTGTACAGGGATCTTCTAATCTCTTCACTTGTTACGGGCCAAGGTACCCAGAGAGTTATTATTCGTATGTGTTAAAACTCATTCGCAACGGTAAGCCGAATATTCGGCTCGGGGAGTTTCGCTTCGCTACCGAAAACCGAATATTCGGCTCAAGTGGACACCCATTTTCCACAACTAATAATATCTACGCCAACTTCTCGAAATATTGAATCCTATTCTGGTTCATACATTTTTCCTGTATTCGGATGTACAATGTATTGCGTCTTGTGTTTGTATAAGTGAAAGAAAAATCATCTTTGAACGAACACTTGAATGTCTGTCCACACCCACAAAAGTTGCTGTAGGATTGTAGACCGTAAGCCTAAGCTCATACCTGCGACTTTGTTGTCTTGCTTCAACACTTTTTGTACCTTGGGAGGGGAGGGCGGGGGGGGGGGGAGGGGGTCGGGGCTAATCTATACAAAAAAAATGTAAGAAAACACTTTGTTCCCTATGGACTCAAAAACTACTGGACGTATTGAACTGAAATTTGGCACGCACAATTGTACGATACTGACCAGTGTTCCTATGTACATAGGCATAAAAAAGCTTATGGGATTCGTGAGTTATTCCAATAATGCGACAAGAATGGAACAGTAAATTTGCGAGAGCGTTTGATCCGAATTGTACGTTCGTTAACCTATGACCTCTTTCTTTGTTAATCGCTTTTCCACTTCCGGCCCCGGAATTCGATTCATAATCACAGTAGTGTCTGTGAGAGCTAGATCTAGCATGCACTGATGCAGCAGGCCCCCTAAAAAACGTACTATCGGTAGGCATACAAGTCCCAAAACGCTGTAGTTTTTTTTATTGGAAATTTATTGTTTCGCCATCATTCAGATCTATTTCGAGTCATGGTTCGCCATTTTAAGGTTTCGTTATCATTACCTGCGATGTGTTCACTATCAAACACACTAACCCGTGCGCAAATCATGCAGTTGTACGGGATGCGCAGGGTGTCAACTCACAAAGGCAGAGCAGTAAGACTTGTTTAAAAACAAACAAACAAAAATAAAATAAACAAATAGGAACAGGCCAGATGAAGCAGGTCCATAATAATCACCCAGAACTGAAACCAATATTCAAACCGATTTATCCCCGGCAGGGCCGGGGACCTCAGCTAGTATTCTATGAACTTCAGGAAGGAATTAATTTTTATTTGGGTGTACAATACTTCAATTTTTGAAACTATGGTAGATCTATAAATAAACTGTATCTAAGATCAGGAATATATATTATTTCAATAGAAATGGTAAAATTAGAGCTTGCTCCAAGTTATCTATCTATCTATCTATCTATCTATCTATCTATCTATCTATCTATCTATCTATCTATCTATCTACCTATCTATCTATCTATCTATCTATCTATCTATCTATCTATCTATCCCTCCGTCCGTCCGTCCATCCATCCATCCATCCATCCATCCATCCATCCATCCATCCATCTATCTATCTATCTATCTATCTATCTATCTATCTATCTATCTATCTATTTATCTATCTATCTATCTGTCCGTCAATCTACCCATCTATCTATCTGAATTTCTATCTGTCTATCACTCTCTCTCTGTTCGTTTGTCTAAATGTCTAAAATCGGTTGACGTCGAAATGTATAACACTGCGCATTACAGGGTAAAAAGCCCTCCTCAGTGTGTTGTGTGTATCAGGGCAACACTAATTAGGGTCAAGGACCACGAGATACACACATGGTTGTTTACCACTAGACATTTAAGTTATCTCAGGGTACGGAACTTTCACTGCAGTCACTAGTCAGCAGTGGGCTCGGGCCTTCTTAAGGGGCCATACATAAAGTACTTATGTTAGATTTCGTCAATTTTTGAGCCCCTTTCCCCTTGTTACCGGTATATGTTTTTCATAATACCATCATGAAAGAAGTGCTTGATGGCAAAATGGACGGGAAAAGGGCAGCTTGGAGACAATGTGTGATGTGGACTGACAACTCAAAGGAATGGACATCATCATCTGGTCCCCTTAGAAACGACAAAGGTTCCAACTCCCTTCCGTCAACTTTTGAGAAATCGATGATTGAAGTTTCATGTGCTCATAGCCTGTAGTCGCACAATATATTTTATTCCTTTTAGTAATAGATCTACTTACAAAGTACACATTGTATCTGCTTGATATTTTGACACACAATGGAGAAGGCCTGTGGAAGTAGTGTGTAGTGTGTAAATCAGTTCAGCCAAAAAGTTGAGATAGAACCATGTCATTCTTGTAGAGGACGATCTCTTGGTGCATGAACAAGGGCAGCCAATGACAGAGATGAACAGGAAGATCGTTGCACGCCAACATCTGAAGCAGAGATGACCATCCACCAGCGCAAGTTTGGATTCAACGCCTCTACCCCTACGCATATTAAGCGCTCATATGCGACTTTGGATTGTCGCTGTCGCGTCGCAGTCGCGTCTCATAACGGCCACTTCGCGGATCTCGCGGTTTATTTGGATACTTTATTTGTGTTTGGTATTCTGAGCTTTATCAATTTAAATTTCACGAAATATCATAAAAACCACAGAAAAACTGTGGGGTCGCAGCAGGGCTATAAGTAAAGTCAAAATTGGGCAAAAAGAAAAGGATGTATGTTGCAAAACCCCGCGAGAGAAATAAAACCCAAACAATACAAAGCAAACTAAAGAGAAGACAGAAAATACACAAAATTTTCGGCTTTCGCCTTTTTCAAGTGAAAAAAGCGAACAATAAAAGACTTCAACAGGAACGAAGTGAAACAAATTTAAATTTTAAATTTCACGAGTAGAATTAAATACTTTTCTGTAAATTTTATTACATTGAAAAAATTCTGAAAAGTTGTTCTGTATAGATCTGAAAAGAATTTTGTAAATGTATATAAAAGTTTGTAAATCAAAGCTATAGATTCTGGCCTCTTTCAGAAATTACAAGAGGGGACGGGGATTGTCCATTGGCAAAGAAACTTGATATTGAAAAAGAGCGCTAATTATAAAAAATACCTAATGAGCAGTTTGAAATGGGGGTCTACATTTCCCCATCTGATCTGGGTCTGTTACCAGCTGTGCACGGGCCTGTTACAGTACCTACTTCATAGGCGGGGCCTGATAACACAACTGAGGCGGTTACTGACGGCGAAAACTGTTAGGTTAGAAACCACTGTCTTAGGGCAGGGTCTTAAAAATGATCGATTTAGTGAAGTGTTATCGTGGTGCAGAGAGGGTTAAAATAGTAGGAAAAGCAAAGGAGGGTGGAATGGAGGAAACAGAGGATAATTATAAAGAAGGGAGGCATGAAAGGGAGAGTGAGAGGGTGGAAGGGAGAGAGTGGGGGAAGACGGGGGTACAGAATGAGAGAGAGAAAGAGAAGAGAAAGAGGTGGAGAGCGTGATAGAGAGAGAGAGTGTGTGTGAGAGAGAGGGAGAGAGAGAGAGATCAAGAAAAAGAGGGCGAAAGGGAAAGAGAACGGAAAGAGAGAGGGGAACTGATTAAGAGGGGGGGGGGGAGAGCGAGAGAGACAAGAGATGGAGTGTGTGTGAAAGAGAGAGAGAGAGAGAGTGAGAGACTGTATGCATGTATGTGTGTTTGTGTGTGTGTGTGTGTGTGTGTGAGAGAGAGAGAGAGAGAGAGGAAACATTTCTCTACAGAGCATAGCTAAGGCTCAGGTCATGAGCTGTGTAACCATGCAGGAAAAGGCTGTGTCGTTCATCACAGGGTTAAAATATAGGACACACGAGGTCAAGCCCGCAAAATGGTGTGCGATACGTGAAGATATCCTACGCTCTCTGGTTAGCGGAATGAATAGTTAATTGATTAAATACTGCACATAACCAGACAGACAGACAGACAGACAAAATAGAGATAGATAGATAGATAGATAGATAGATAGATAGATAGATAGATAGATAGATAGATAGATAGATAGACTAACTAAAATGAGGCCAGGACAGCTGGTAGTCCGATACTTTCTCTCAAATTATATTACTTATTCGCTACCAGATGCCCCCCCCTCCCCCCCTCTCCCTCCCTTTTTGTGCCTCTGCTCATAATGCTCAAATTGTGCATCCCCCACCCCCCCCCCCCCGACACCTGACCGTTCGTGTTATGTCAGCATAAAGTGTGATCATGACAAAATCCTGGCTATCGCTAATCACATCATCGCTAATCTTATATAGCATAAGAAAGGCCAGAGTTCTAAGATGGTGCAGTTTCACCCTCAAATATTATGATTATGCAACAAACACACAACCTAACCAGGCCGGTAACTCGATCTCTAAGGACATGGGACCTCTGTAATGTGTATTGTCGAGAAGCCCTCTTGGTTGGGGTAAAAAAAAAAAAAAAGAAAACTTGTTCGATTTTGGATCAATATCATGACTCGGTTTTGTGAATGACACGGAGTAATGTTTTATTTCGGTAAGCATGACACCCATCTTTTTAGCGCGGTGCTTGTCCACAGCATCCGCTCCACTATTTTTACAGAAAACTACGTATGAAAAACTCTCTATAGCGGTGAGGAGCGGAGCGGAACGGAAGCTGTAGACAGGTACACAGAGGCACAGAGCGTTTTACCTCGTTGTCCGTAAAAATAGCGGAGCGGAACGAATGCTGTAGACAGGTACACAGAGGCAAAGAGCGCTTTACCTAGTTGTCCGTAAAAATAGCGGAGCGGAACGGATGCTGTAGACAGGAACACAGAGGCACAGAGCGTTTTACCTCGTTGTCCGTAAAAATCGCGGAGCGGAACGGAAGCTGCATACAGGTATACAGAGGCACAGAGCGTTTTGCGTCGTTGTCCGTAAAAATAGCGGAGCGGAGCGGCTGCTATGGACAAGAGCAGTTACCCAGTACATGTATCTCGGAAGATTTTGAGTTTGAGTCTGAGTTTGAGTTTCACGGCGCGTCAGGGTACGTTATTAAAAATTTTATGTTTGGTATTCCGAGCTACATCAATTAAAATTTCATAAATAGAAATTAGAATTAATTAGTTCCGTATAAAATTTTATTACACTAGTAAAATTTTCCAAAGTTGTTATGAGCACTAACACTATAATCCACCTGATTTAGAATGAGGGAGATCTACTTGGATTTTCTCGCAAACTGTCGGTTACAATTTAACTGTTTGTGTGCCAATCACCGATCTATCGGTTCTTCACGCTGGTCACGTTTGTGCCAATCACTGATGTATCGGTGCCCAAGAAGAATTCTAGGCTATTTTGTTTAGGGGAGAAAGGACGTCTACTTTCTATTAATACATGTAGATGTTGCTGTAGTTAGTCTTCATTCATCTTCCCCATTATATATTCTTCCTGTATCGGCAAACGTGGAAAAATGAAGGGCACACAAAGAGTTGATTGACATTTTGCAAGGGTTTAGAAAAATCCAAGAAAAATGTAAAGAACAAAACAGGCCGCTTATAACATGCTTTGTGGACCTAACAAAGGCTTTCGACACCGTAAGCCGATCTGGCCTGTATGCAGTCCTTAAATCCATAGGCTGTCCACCAACATTGCTAAAACTTATTGCATCCTTCCACACTGACATGAGGGCATGTGTCAACTTTGAGGGCTGCACATCCAATTCATTTGCTGTAAACAGCGGTGTGAAGCAGGGATGTGTTCTTGCTCCTACCTTATTTGGTATATATTTTGCAGCCCTACTCAAGAATGCCTTTGATCAATGTTCAGGTGGAGTACTTATTAACACCAGAGTGGACGGCTCCATTTTTAATGTTGCCAGACTAAAAGCAAAATCTCGTACAGAGCATATTATGTTACAAGAGCTCCTCTTCGCAGATGATGCTGCAATCGTGGCCCACGATGAAACCACGCTCCAGGCTCTCATCAATAGCCTTGCCAAAGCCTGTGACAAATTCATGCTAAAGATCAGTGTCTCAAAAACTGTAGTTTTGACACAAGGCTTGAGAAACCCCAACCCAATCATGCTGAATGGCTCTCCTCTGGAGCAAGTGGGAAAATTCTGCTACCTAGGCTCAACCATCAGTGGTAGCACAGACATAACAACTGAAATAAATGCCAGAATAGGAAAGGCGGCCACAGCTTTTGGCAAACTCTCAAAAAGGGTGTGGAACAATAGCAAGCTGACCATCAAAACAAAGGTACTCGTGTACCAAACTTGCGTCCTAAGCACCCTGCTGTATGGCTCAGAGACATGGACCACCTACTCCAAACATGAAAGATCCCTCAACTCCTTCCACCTGCGCTGCCTACGCAAAATTCTCAAGATCAAGTGGCAAGACAGGATCTCAAATATCGAAGTTCTGAGCCGAGCCAACATTCCATCAACTCAGGCTCTCCTAAGCAAAAAAAGACTGCGGTGGCTTGGACATCTCCACCGTATGGAAAATGATCGCATCCCCAGACAAATTCTCTACGGGGAACTTGCTACTGGCAACCGACCCAGAGGTAGGCCACATCTGCGATTCAAAGACACTTGCAAGGTCACGATGAAAGCATTCAACATCGACCCCAATGAATGGGAGAACCTTGCAAATGATCGAAGCAGATGGAGACAAAAATTGCGCAGTGGCACGCTCGCAATAGACTTCAAGGCAAAAGAAACATACCTGACAAAACGACAGAGGCGGAATGAAAACACTCGCCAAAGTGAACCCAAAAGACTGACCTGCAATCACTGCCATCGCACTCTCGGGTCAAACATTGGTAGAATAAGCCACGAGAGAAGCTGTCAGTCAAAGTGAAAGTGAATATTCCAGCTGCTAAGACCGTCTGTAAAGACGCTAAAGGCCATATAGATTTCACGCTAAACCCTATGGAACCGATTCTGCATTTGTTCGACTCTAGCCTCATTTTGAGCTCGCTTCTTCTCGCGTGGTAAAAAGTCACAAGTAAAACGAATTATTACAAATTATTTCCTACGGTGCTAAACTGGACGAAAGTAAAAGTTTAAAAAATCAGTTATTAGGTTTAGTGTGAAATAATTGTGAACCATTGCAAAAATCTTTAATAAATCCAACAGAAAGTTTCTCTAGAAAATCAGAGTTGATCCGGGTCATTCTAGAAAAAGGACGCATTATATTTTTAGATCAACTGTTTACTGTTATACAGGTATAAGTTAAAACATTTCATTTTCCAATTTTGGTTCTCAACTGTCATTTTGCCCTTGGGATTTCCGGAAGAGGGAGGAGGGGGGAGGGGGGTTACAAGATGTCCTTTCCAGATACATAACGAAAAGATTAAAAAGAAGAAGAAGAAAGAAGAAACAGAAAGAAATGAGAAGAAGAGAAAGGCAACACATCGAGTTTGTTTTGTTTCGTTTGTTGTTGTCGTATTCATTTTGGAACACTTGTAATAAATCAACGTAATGCAACTCGGTTAAAATGCCCGAAAATAATCTTAAGAAAGAAAAGGTGTAAAAACTGCATTAATATAATAATAGTTAAGAGCTACTAAACTACACAAACGTGATTCTGCTTTAATGCTCTATATTAGAAAGCCATAGAAAAGCGTATGGAAATTTAATAAGAACGATTTAATAGGTTCAAAAGTACTGAACTTCTCCCAAGCACAGTATAGATTAATATGTGACCCATCTGTTCAAATCGGTGTAAAATAAAAACAAACAAAAAACCCCAGCTTAATGCACAGCCACAGCCGATGGTGTTTACATCCAGGGATGTTATTGGCGGCGTTTGGCCGAGTGGGTTGCATAATGTTTCTCTTTTCAGAGCTTTATAAATAATAGAACATTCTTTCGTTCAATCGATCAGAAATTAAAACTGGACACTAAATCAATCGCGTGCTATCTCTACTTGTAAATTCGGGTATGTAAGCTTCATAAAAACTCAAAACACAGAGCATATATTGCAGAACTGCACACTGTTCTCAGCACTACGAGAAACATAATTGGCCCAAACCCACTGACCTAAATGTCAAACTCTACGGTGCTCTGCCAGATTTGCAGAAAACCGTAGATTTTATTAAAAGAAAAAAATAATCTGCAGATTTAGATTGGTGAACGAAAGAAGAAGAAGAAGAATAAAAACTTACGCCCGAAGATTTCAAAGTGGAAAAAGGTCATTCCTCTTTCTTATGCCATAGCTTTAAACAAAATCCTAAAATAAATATTTATCATGACAAACCTGGTTATGGATATATTTATCGCGAACTAAAAATCCGTGTATTTATATCTTATTTATCAATTAGACTTGTGTTCCAATTGTAAAAACCTTTGCTCATCAGTTTAGATATTTTCAAATTATGGATTCTCTGGGTGCTGGAAGGTGAAGTACTGTAGCTAGACTATGATTGTGATTGCCATTTATAGTATCCCTGTAGCGAAAAGTGTGCTTCAGGTCAATAATGATGATGATATTATATGGATGCTGACAAAGACTGGCCCAGATTTCTATCATGATATATAGATTTTTGGCGTGTCATTGTTCTTTGGCCTTTGATTATTTACCGACGTGTGCACTTTGCTTTTGAAGGTCATTGGTTCACCTGTCATAAAATTAAGTAAGATGGGTATTTTTGGAAATATATCTGCTAAATAGCAATATCCCTGGCAGCCTTGGATAGATAGATAAATAGACTGACAGACAGAGATATGGGCTGATGGACGGACAGACGGAGAGACAGACACATAGATAGATAGATAGATAGATAGATAGATAGATAGATAGATAGACAGACAGACAGACAGACAGACAGACAGACAGACAGACAGACAGACAGACAGACAGACAGACAGACAGACAGACAGACAGACAGATAGATAGATAGATAGATAGATAGATAGATAGATAGATAGATAGATAGATAGATAGATAGATACACAGTCCAATAAGGCCTCGTCACTCCTTCAATGCAGAGAAGAAAAGGGATACAGCTGAACAAAACGCACCTACATTAGACTCTTTTATCTCACACCATAATTATATAAACACGACGTCAAACATTTGTATTTTATAATTATATACAAATATAAAAAGAACAATACAACCCTGAAATACTTCTTATTTAGCAATCTAGCGTTACACTCACGGAAACTCAAATTATAAAGAAATTTAATTAACAAAATGACTAGGTATTTTTTTCTATCGTACATTTATTTGATTTTGACCCCGTTAACAAGAAACGAAACAAAACCAAAACACACACACACACACACAAAGTTCTCGTTCCCAGCGAGTCGATCGATTGTTTTCATTCAGTTTTTGAGGTGAATGTCATTAAGGAGACGCAGTTTGGTAATAAACACATATTTTTTTATTTCCATAGCACAGGTCAGATTGCACACGTACGTAAGGCTTTGTTATTCTAAGCCACTGCAAAGAATACTTCTACATTCTCTGGCCAGTGTTTCAGAAGGTGGGTGTACCGCACTATTTTGGTGGATTTCGTCTCCTTAAAATGACAAGGTTATAATTATATCCACTTTTTGGCTGAACTGAGTTACACACTACACACTACTTCTACGGGCCTTCTCCAATGTGTGTCAAAATATCAACGGATTCGGTGTGTAATTTGTAATAGTAAGTATTACTAAAAAAACAAACAAATTCTTTGCTCTAAAAGCTAGGATCACTTGAAACTTCAATCCTCGATTTCTCAAAAGTTGATGGAAGGGAGTTAGAACCTGGTCGTTCTAAAGGGACGATTTGTCATAAAAGTCTTAATTTCGCAGTGTATTTTAACTTCACTGTAGAGATAAACTGTAGTTGTTTTTTCTTTATGTCGTGTTGGTAGTTTCCTTGTTTGGCTCGGATTAAAACATCGAACTTAATACATGCACGACTTTAATGGTTATAAATGAATACTACTTGAAATAAAGTTTTCACTTAAGCTTCTCTTGAATGGAGATCCCGAGACACAGCATACCGAGACGAATCGTTCCTGCTCTCACTATATGTCCACAACTTGCGCGCGTGTAAACACGGTGAGTAGTACTCATTTTCGTTCAGTTATGAAGGGGTGTGGTGCGAATTGTTGCATTGTTGACATGGGGATGATACGCGCGCAAGTTTACGGACGGAAATATGTCGAATTGATTCGTCTCGGTGCCCTGTGTCTCCGGTAGATCTAGACATACTGAATATTATTATAAATAAATATTTTTAAAATCTTTTTGTACACTATGTATGCCTTTTCCCGACCTTAGTAGGGCGCACGTTTTTTTTATTTTTATTTGAGAAATTGAGGTGGGACAGAAAAAGTTGAGAAACACTGTTATTTAGCTTTACATATGGGACGTTCAAAGGAGGTTGTTCTGGGGGTGGGGAAAGACTGTGTGGGTTAACGAGTGGCAGATGTTTTAGAGGGCGGGGGGGGGGGGGGCGAAACCTACCCGGTTGATGACGGAGATGGGGGTGAGGTGGAAGAGTGACTCAGATCCTATGTAGATCGATGACTGTTTCTCCATAACTTTAACTGATAATGTAATACCTAGCGTTCAGAACTATCAATACACGCACCTGAAATGGATTTTAAGTAGATCGGGATAATTATGCAACGAGAGAAAAATTACACTACGTGGCATTTCGGAGTTTCATAACTAACTTTACATATTGCATCATGCATGGCAGTGCGGTTTTTTTATTATTTTTTTCATGGTGTTTGGGAAATCCAGAACACAAAGCAACAACACAAAGCAAACTAAAGGAAAAAAAAGACTTTCCCACCATTTCAAGTCACCTAATCTAAACTAGAATCTTCCACGGGTCAAAAGGAAGGCAGGTGCAAAATTTCAGGCAAATCCGAGCTGCGTTAGTAGCGGTGGGTCTTCCCCCCCCCCCCCCCCCCCCCACCTAACGCCGGTTTTAAAAAAAGTATACAGATGATTATTGTTATTATTATTAGTATTACAAGGGGAAAATTTCGAAACACTTTCTTCTGCTTAACTCAGTTGTGGCTCAAAATTAACGAAAGCGTTAAATAGGTAGCTAACTTTGAAACGTTATCTTCTAAAATATGCCCGCGTACACCTCTACGTCTTTCTACGCGTAATACGATATTTTGTAGAATTTAAGGCTCAGCGGTTAAAAAGCTTTTCACGGTTTTCTTTGGGGGCCTTACTTTCTTGATAATAATGATTATTACACTTCTTAATTAGGAGTGCCAACAGGTGTAAGCCTTTTTCCTTGTGGAAGGGCCGGCAACATTTTCGTGTGGCCGTGTTTTTATAATTATTATTATTGATTCAAATTTCATATTGTTTCAAGAGTAAATAGTTGATGAAGGTTTTTTGGTGACCAGAAGGGCTGCTTTTTTCTCGTTTTACTGATAACTAGCTGAGGTCCCCGGCCCTGCCCGGGATAAATCGGTTTGAATATTAGTTTCAGTTCTGGGTGATTATTATAGACCTGCTTCATCTTGCCTGTTCCTATTTATTTATTTTATTTTTGTTTGTTTGTTTTTAAAGAAGTCTTACTGCTCTGCCTTTGTGAGTTGACACCCTGCGCATCCCGTACAATAGCATGATTTGCGCACGGGTTAGTGTGTTTGATAGTGAACACATCGCAGGAAGTGATAACGAAACCTTAAAATGGCGAACCATGACTCGAAATAGATCTAAATGATGGCGAAACAATGAAAAACGAAACGCAGAAGCCTGAACATTTCATAATTTCTAATATAGCCCATGTTAATTTCTCATTGATAATATGCTGTTGTGCAAAGTTTGAAGCCTGAGTGTGATGCGGTTCCTGAGCCTTAGTGACCAAACTGTTAAACCAAAACACGGCCTCAGGGGAAAACCTATTTGGAAATGTTGAAAATGGTGTTTTAAAAAGATGATTGGAACTGGTAACATAACAAATGACTTCATAAATTCAGTTTGTACATTTCCACACATTATATCTTCAAAATGAATGTGTAAAAACCTAGTAGATTTTTTAACTAATGAGCACAGAAAGTTTGAACTTTCTACGTTTAGCCGTTTTTCTATGCATAGGGAAGGACCGCTTCAAGTTGTCCAAATATATATATAGATTTATGTGTGTGTGTGTGTGAAAGAGAGATTTATTCATTTTTTTTTCGTAGCATCGATCTGGAACACAAAATCTCCCCTCCCCCCCCCCCTTTTTTTTTGTCTCCATGTTTAACTCAAACATAGACTAACTCTTCAGACAACCATAATTTATAATATTGACTGACGTATTGCGCTTCGAGTATTCAAGTTTGGGACGCGCAGACTTTAAGTACCGCCATTTGTTGAATGGTCTACAATTTTTTTATTTCCTTCATTTTTTTTTCATTTCTCTGATTTTCTGTCACTAACAACTTTTTTCCTGATTAATATACCGAAGGTTAATAATTATACCAAAAGCACGATTCGTCTCTCCTTTCCTTTGCATTTTATGGTATCGTCGTCTCTGTGTTATTTCTTACGCGAGGCTTTTCTAAATACAACTTTTTCTCTTTGCCATAGTTTTATCACAGACGAATACAAATAGTAGTGTCAGGTGAACTGTCCCCCCCCCCCCCCCTGGGCTGAGGTGATCATTATCAGCATCTTTTCTCCTTCCTGTTTTTCGTGTTGTTTTTTTTCTTTGTGTTTTACACTCCTTTCCAGTACAAGGAGGTTATCTGAAACGAGGCCGGGGTCCTCGCTAGGCCTATCGAAACAGTCGGGGTTGGATTCAAACCTGAGCTCCTCCCGTTCCGAAGTTAAGCGCTCTAATGGTCCAACCACTGTGCCGACCTTGTACTTTTCGTACCGAACACTAGGATTTAATAAATATGTATACAGATCGCTACCTAAAGGTCTGTTTACACTGGTAGGTTTTCGGAATAGAAAAAAAGAATGAGGGACTGTGTGGGAAGAACTCTCCTGGCTTTCCGTCTTTTGTTTTCTGATTTCCCCCTTCGAAACGTTGTTTGTTTACACTGGTCCGTTTTCTGAATGAGAAACGATGCGCATTGTTTGTTTTGGTCATGTTTCGAAGGGGAAAATCGGAAAACAAAATACGGAAAGCCAGGAGAGTTCTTCCCACACAGTCCCTCATTCTTTTTTTCTATCCTTAAAACCGACCAGTGTAAACAGAACTTAAGTTATTCTTTGTACTATCTCAATTTTTCTGAAAAAAAAACCCAAAAAAAACTGGAGATTTTTTTAGCGTGTAAAAGAGGTGTAACAAATGCACACTTTGACGCCAGCTTAAAATGCGCGGTTGCACTTATCAAGCTGTTTCACAGTTCCGCTTTATTCTTTCTCCTGGGTTCTCATGTGTACGGAAACGGAAACGGCAAAAAAATCCATCATACATTAAAATGAAAGAATGTTTCCTTGTGTACGGAAACGGCGTGCGGAAATATTCTTTCTGTTTCACTACAAGAAAGGTCTTTGACGTTTCCGTTTCCGTTTACATGAGAACCCAGCTCTAGGCTATCATAAAACTAAAGTCGCAAACGTTTAACGTTGAATTTCTCAGTTGTGCAAAAAGTGGAGTTGGAGCAAACAAAAGACTAAGGTTGCCATGATTGAATTTAAGTGAGTTTTTTTTCTCTCGATCGCCTCTCTCCGATTTCTGTGGGCCAACCCGTTAGATGGTGACATGACGATCTATAAGTTTCAATGCACTAGTTGGTTGATCGAAATCCACTAGTGGGCGCCGGGCCTATATATTTCACAATGCCTT
Organism: Onchidella celtica; assembly: GCA_963931925.1. Classification (NCBI taxonomy): domain Eukaryota; kingdom Metazoa; phylum Mollusca; class Gastropoda; order Systellommatophora; family Onchidiidae; genus Onchidella; species Onchidella celtica. The sequence goes on along the minus strand of CAWVPB010000030.1, from coordinate 10,597 downwards.
CTCGTTATCATCATCTTCATCATCATCATCCCATAATGAAGCTGGAGAGTGTACATGTAAGCATTTAAAATTTCCTGACCACGTGATTAAAAAATGATGAAACTTTGAGTGCTGTCTCAAGTTTTTGCGATAAATTACGTGGACACACCAGGTTTGGGCAAACGTCAGTCTGTACTAATATGTAATTACGCTATTTTTTTAGCCGTATAAAAGAGACGCATTTTCGTCGGGTAAAAATGGAAAATGTGATCGGAGCTTCGTTCTTCGTTTGTGATTATTACACAATGATAGTCAAAAATCAACTTTATCACATTAATTGTGTATTCTGCAAGGAGTTGCTGTGTAACAATAAGTCCTGTATGTGTTTGCATCGAACCCGAGTGCCGTTGTTAGTTAATGTGACCTAGATCTAGATTTATAGACTTGGGCTTGGTAAAAAGAATTTGCAAACTTTATCTCCCTCGAGAATTGACAAAAATATTATTTTAAAAAAAAACAAAAAACAAAACCCATAAAAAATCTGTGGGGTCGCAGTGAGGCTTGAAGCAAAGTCAAAATGTGTCTAAAAGAAAAAGTTGTATGTAGCAAAGCCTGGCATCAGAAATAATGCAGCAACAATACAGCTTTTTGCTTTTTATTTATTGTATCGTTTAAATTTCGCACGCGAGCCTTTGCTGCCTACAACTTTTTCATTTTGTCACATTTTGACATATTTTTTGCCCGGGTCGTCTAGTAAACATAAAATACCAGCACGCTCTGAATGCACATTAGAGTTTTATTTAAAAGAAGGTCTGACTTTTCCTTCTGTGGAAAAAAAAATAAATTGTGGAGTGATTGTAGAATAATCAACGTTTTGCCACCTAGTTGTAGCAAGAAACCCTAGCAAAACTAGCCGAGGTTCACGTATTTAATTTAATAAGTCTTTGTCACGTCAAAATGTCGTGGCCGTCGGCAAATTTCTGCCTGATGGAAACTTTAGGTTTTCTGGCACTTACCTCGATTTTACATTAGGGACTGAAGGTTTGGCCGTGGGGGTAGTGGGAGTGGGGGGGGGGGGCGGGGGGCGGGGGGGGGCGGAAGGGCAGCGTAATGACGCCATCAGAGACGGTCATTTGCCGGTGACGCCATCAGAGACGGTCATTTGCCGGTGACGCCATCAGAGACGGTCATTTGCCGGTGAAAGAACGTTTAAATAACAGAACGCTCTTTGCTTGTGATACAGAAAGTGTTTGTGATTCAGAATAGTGCTGAGCTGATGTGGAGTGTTAGATATTGTGATTTTATTCAGCGCCAGGGAAGAAATTTCATTTGGTCTACGTTTCTAGTGTTCTGTGGTGTATCAGGCAGGTAAGAGATGAAGATAAGATAAGGTAAAATAAGATAAGAATCACTTTATTGTCCCATGAGGGAAATTCTTTTTCACATAGCGTTTAAGAGCACATGCATGGTATACACATCTTACACATTATTACATAAACATATCAATAACAATAACAGGCATACTACATGAAGCAGCATGGCATGGAACCTTTGTAAAAATATGTCACACATCCAGCTGAAATACGAATTGTGAAGACCAAACACAATCTTCGTTATCATATGTATTATTCTGTTGCTCCTGTATGATCTAGAGGTTTGATTAAGCGTTAAATATTACGCCAATGTGCCTCTCTCATATTTCGTGGATTTGAGAAAAGCGAATAAAACTGTTGTATCATTTTTTTAAAAATATTAGTTTAATGCATAACTGCATGAATCGACTGGCAAATCAGTTTTTTGTTCACAAGACAATGTTGGGCTTGAGGTGAAAGGTCAATGCAATATTGGACTTGGTGTGAAAGGTCAATGCAATATTGGGCTTGAGGTGAAAGGTCAATGCAATATTGGGCTTGAGATGAAAAGTCAATGCAATGTAGGACTTGGTGTGAAATGTCAATGCAATGTAGGACTTGGTGTGAAATGTCAATGCAATGTTGGGCTTGAGGTGAAAGGTCAATGCCATATTGGGCTTGAAGTGAAAGGTCATTGCAATATTGGGCTTGAGGTGAAAGGTCAATGCAATATTGGGCTTGAGATGAAAAGTCAATGCAATGTAGGACTTGGTGTGAAATGTCAATGCAATGTAGGACTTGGTGTGAACTGTCAATGGGATATAGGGCTTGAGGTGAAATGTCAATGCAGTGTTGGCCTAAACCTAACTTCTGCCATTATGCTAGCATTGTGAAGATTTGACAGTTTTGATGGTCAAACGTACACTTTGGGGATTTAGGTACTGTTAATACTACTTTATTAACCAAAACGAGGCCTGTTTCATAAAAGCCTTGCCGGGTATCAAATTATCTTATGAAACGAGATCTTATGGCATATTTCAATTAAAACCCAACCATGTCATAATTCTTCGGAAAACAATTTTTAAAAAAAATTTCTCTATTATATGGAAGAAAAATTAAATGATAGAAGAAAATAGCACTTTCTGTTTGCATTAAAAAAACAACAACAACAAAAAAAAACAACAACAATCGAAATCAACGGTTATTAATGTATGTATAATTTGTTTTAATTTTTTGGGGTGCTATTTCGATATACAACATTTTGTTTTCCATGAGCAAGCGTGGACAAGGAAGTTTGCCCTCCTTGAGAAAGGGCTATAATCATTTTGCAAGTCAAACAAAATGAAACTCAACCTAAAAACGAAAACTATGTAAGTTATACAGCACAACTTCCTCTGGAAACTCCAGTCAGTGCACGAAACTCTAGGTTCAAAGATCCGGTTGATCTCAGTGAGAAACAGCGGTGAAACATGTAGCTGCAAAATCGCAAGTCATACATAGGGTAAATTTCTCATGGCGTAGTGACGCTGCGATATCATTTTCATGGAAGTTTGTTCTGTTATTTTTACGATTTCTTGTGCACTTTCTCAGGGTAGTGTAAAAACAAAACAAGACAACCTTATAATTTGTTTTTAAAGTGTGTCTTTTCATACAACAAAACAAAATAACACAAACAAACAAAGAAATAAACAAACACAACAGTTATGAGAGAATGGTTGGTTGTTTTTTGTTTTCATTTCTACGCAGAACTGACCAAACCATGACCTTAGTTCTGAGAAATTTGACATTAAACGTTTTGCAGCTTCAGCATTATGATAAGGAGTTAGAATAAATCGGAACTGTGAAACAACTGGATAAGTGCCACAACGCATTTTAAACCAGTGTCAAAACGCGCATTTAAATTTGTTATACCTCTTCGACACACTGAATAGGCGTCCAGTTTTTCAGAAAGTGGATATAGAACAAACAAGACCCAAGGTCGCGGTATCCAAAAACCTGCTATGTCATTACGAATAAAAATCATGTCACAAACAGCCTATTCATCTGCTGTGCAATATTTCTCTGCAAATCTCATTGCATTGATTTTTCTCTTATTTCCCTTTTGGTTTTGTTTTTGATTTTGAAGAAATTTATGTCTGATTTCTAGTGACCACATACCGTACCAAATGCGGTGCAATTCCAGGAAAACAACCTTGGGTAACAAGAACCCAGTCTGCAGTGAAAGTTGATCGCTTTCCAAGAACTGGCATTCATGGACTGTCGTGTAGAACATCATGTCCTGCATACATAACACACAAACAAGCCTGTAACACTAATTAGCTCTGCAAGACAAGCTCCTCTCTCTCTCTCTCTCTCTCTCTCTCTCTCTCTCTCCCCTCTCTCCCTCCCCCTCTATCCCTCCCTCCCCCTCACTCTCTGCGCCTTGTCTCCCCCTCTGGCCGCCCTCTCTTTTTCTCTCGCACCTCTCTCCCTCCCCCCTCTTTCTGTGAGCCTTCTCTCTCTCTCTCTCCCTTCTTCCCTCCCTCTTGGTGCCCTCTCTTTCTCTCTCTCTCCCCCTTCTCTCCCTCCCTCTCTGTGCCGCCTTTCTCTCTCCCCTTCTCTCCCTCCCTCTCTGTGCCGCCTTTCTCTCTCCCCTTCTCTCCCTCCCTCTCTCTCTCTCTGCACCGTCTCTCTCTGTCTGTCGCCCCCGTCTCCCCTCCTTCCCACTCTCACTGGGCGGGTTTTTCTCTCTCCCTCCCTCTCTTCTGCCCTCTCTCCTTCCGCCGTCTCTCTCTCTCTCGCCACCTCCCTCCCTCCCTCTCTTTCTGCGCCGTCTCTCTCTCTCTCTCTTTCTCTCTCTCTCCCTCTTCCGTGAACACCAATATCAAGACCATAAATCAAACATAAATTATGTGAGTGAATCTAACAAAACCGGGCTAAAGATGTAATTTTTCTACCTCTTTAAAAAATCAAAATAAAATATTTAAAGCAAAATATTTTAACTGAATGCAGAAAAATGGCTAATCTTTCATTTTACAGGCAAATCTCAATTTCCATAGAAACTTTTTCCCCCCCAGGGAGGGGTTTTCACAGGAATTTTGTCTTTCACCTGAAGCCCGATTTGGGTAGATCCACTCACATATTCTGGGAAAATAAGAAACAACAACAACGTGAAAAGCCCTTTGAAGCAGCCCTCTGAAAATGAATGCAAAAATTTTCATCACACAGTGTCTCATTATTTCTGTTGGTTCGCACCGATCGTTTCCCCCCTTTTTTGTCTGTGACGTGTCCCTATTGAAAACAAGTTTTATTAATATTTCATTCCGGTATGAACGTTCTAGGAAACCTTGTGCTGTCTGTCTGTCTGTCTGTCTGTCTGTCTATCTACCTATCTGTCTGTCTGTCTGTCTGTCTATCTATCTATCTATCTATCTATCTATTTATCTATCTATCTATCTGTCTGTCCATATGTCTGTCTATCTATCTATCTATCTATCTATCTATCTATCTATCTATCTATCTATCTATCTATCTATCTATCTATCTATTATCTATATGTGTCTGTCTGTCTTTCTATCTATCTGTCTATCTATCTATCTATCAGGGCCGTAACTAGGGCCCCGCAGCCCCCGCAATGCGGGGGGGCCCCCGAGGGTAGGGGGCTCCCGGACGGAAGAAAAAAGAGGGAGAAAAAAGGAAGAAGAAAAAAGAAAAAAAGAGGGAAAAAGAAGAAAAAGAGAAGAGAGAGAGAGAGAGAGAGAGAGAGAGAGAGAGAGAGAGAGAGAGAGAGAGAGAGAGAGAGAGAGAGAGAGAGAGAGAGAGAGTCTGGAATTATCTGGGGGCCCCAGCAATTTCAGCAAAGCAGAAAAAGACAATTTAGAGACAAGAGTGTTAATAACTGTCGGGGCCCCCTCAACAAAATCGTAGCTGTTGGGGGCCCCTCAACAAAATCGTAGTTGTCGGAGGCCCCTTACTTAACTGACTCATGGTTGCCGGGGGCCCCTTAACCTGGTTTTCCGATCAAATTATAATTATGGTTAAGGCACTCGTAATAAATGGCTCTCGGCCTTTGAGTGCAAAAAAACTTGCTTTTTTTTGTTTTGGTCAAGACGATCAAGATGAACCGACGGGAATATCCCTCGGGTGCTCAAAAGCGAAAAATTAGCGAAACAAAATGAAGAGGGAATGAAAAAAATTCCGAAAATAGATGCCTTTTTTAAGCAACCCCCAAAAATGGATGAGCTTGGTAATGCCAGTGATTGTATCAACCCCAGGCCAGTGTCAGATCAAAGTCCAACTTTAGAACCTGGACCAAGCATGCAACAAGAGGAATCAAAATCCACTGGTAAGTAGCCAAGATCTCGATCTAGATCAAGATTAGATCTAGATTCTAGATATATCTAGACGTCTAGATCTAAATCTATACATGTATCTAGCTTTCTCTTGACTTAAATTCTAGTGCATGTAATTATTGAGTTGCCAGCAAAGAGACGGCAAAAATTTTGGTATAGATCTAGATCTATATTTAGAATTCTCTGAAAACACTGTGATCTTCCAGCCCAGCAAATTACGAGCACGAGATCTAGTAGTGCCGGTGTTGTTGCTATTGCTGCTGTTGTTGTTATTGTTGTTGTTTTGTTGTGTTTTCATTTTTTAAAGTTATTGTCTTTCCAATCGTAACGTAAATGTAACGTATATCACAACAAAGTATGAATTAGAAAACTAGATCTATCTATATCTATATCTAGTGATATAAGTCACTGTTTCTTTCTTTATCTCACCTTTTTTTCAGGTCACACGAAAGAAGGTAGTGTAGAACTACATGTACCAGAAATAGATCTATTAACATTGGACTACCCAACTGACAAGGGTCATTTTGCCGATGATCTAACCGATGATATGAAACATTTCATCGTTCAACATGGACTTTGTCGCCCGAAAGGGCCATTTCCAAGGAATACACAAAATAGAAGCTTTTCTTCTTATTTCTATAGTGAAGATTCTACACAGTTCTCACATTCTTCTAATACATGGCTTTGCTATTCACAAATACAAGATGTAGCTTACTGCCATTTCTGTTGGCTTTTTTCCCCCGACCACCGAAAGTTCGACAATCGGGATTGGCAAGGTTTGTCTAAAAAGGTCAAAGAGCATGCACTATCAGGAGCCCACATTCAAGCCTGCATAGTTGGAAACCATTGGAAACAACACAAAACAGTCGATCACAAGATCGATGCAAGTTTATCTGATGTGACTAGATTCTGGAGAGAGATTTTGAGAAGACTTGTTGAAATTATTTTGACAATAGCTAGAAATAACATCGCCCTGAGAGGAACGACTGATCAACTTGGTGCTATTTCAAATGGGAACTTTCTTTCACAGGTGGAACTGTTGGCCAAGTTTGATGTTTCTATGAATACCCTAGTGAGCAAAAAGAAAGGGTCTACTAACTATTTAAGTCCACTTATTCAGAATGAACTTATTGGTATTTTAGCATCAAGAGTGAGATTAGACATTTTAAATGAATTGAAAAGTGCCAGATTTTATTCCATCATCATGGACACCACCCAGGACAGTTCGAAAAAAGACCAATTGAGCTTAATTTTTCGATATGTATTAGTGGAGGACAGTGTTTAAGTTCATGAAGCTTTTATCAATTTCTATCATATCCACGACCAGACATCGGAGGGCCTACAAACAGCACTACTGTCGTTCCTAAAGGAGCATTCAATTAATTTAAAACACTGCAGAGGACAGGGCTATGACGGTGCTGCGAACATGTCCGGGTCATGCCAAGGTCTTCAAAAGAGGATTATTGACTCTCAAGCAAACGCATTTTACGTGCATTGTGCAGCGCCTAACCTGAATTTAGTTGTCAACGACGCAGTGAAAGGAATTGTAGAAGTCAGGATTTTTTTCGATATCATTCAGCAGCTGTACGTATTCTTCGGCCACAGCATCAACAGGTGGGACATTCTCGCTGAAATCACTTCTGAGTCGGAAAGTACACTGAAAACGTTAAACCCTACACGCTGGTCTGGAAGAGTCACCTCTTTAACTGCTGTGAGACTAAGATTTCCAGATGTTTTAAAAGCTCTCAGCAAGATTGCTCTCCAGAATACAAACAAGGACACGATTCATGAAGCTATATCACTGAGGAACAAGATGGAAAATTTTGACTTCATTGTGATTCTCACAGTGCTCAGTGACGTTTTGTCCGACATCAATGTAGCATCAAAGCTGCTTCAAGCCAAAGATCTTGACTTATCAAAAGCTGTGTGTGAGCTGGATGCTGTGTTGTCCAAACTGAAGCAACATCGACAGGATTTGAGTCATTTCTGGCGAGGAGTGAAGACACTGCTCGACGATGGTCCATACCCACAACATTCAAACAGAAAAGAAAGGCAGCAGTAAAGTTTGATGATGATATCGACCCGGAGAGAATCTTCAAAGAAAAAGTGTTCTATGGCATTTTGGATACTATGATCCTGCAGTTGGAGTCTCGCTTCACAGGAACAAAGAAAATCACCTCGCTATTCAAAGTCGTGAACCCACCATCGCTTCTCACTTTACAAGAAGTTGATATCAATACTGAAGTTGACAGGCTTGTTGAAGCGTACCCTGAAGACCTGTCTAAGGCACTAGCTACAGAGCTGGTTATGATGAAGACCTCTATGGGTGATAAACTAACAGGATTGTCTTCTGTGCGACAGCTCGCAACCTGCCTGCTAGTAGATTATAAAGAGGTTGCTCCTAGCTTTCCCAACATCTGCGTTCTCCTGCGCATCTTCATGACAATCCCTGTGACTGTTGCATCCGCGGAGAGGTCATTCAGTAAGCTGAAGATTATAAAAAACTATATGAGAACATCCATGAGCCAGGAACGCTTGCAAGGTTTGGCACTGCTCAGCATTGAAGCAGAGAGAGTAAGAAAACTAGACTACGAGCAAGTAATCAACGATTTCGCGGCCATGAAAGCAAGGAAAGCATCGATGGTTTAAGGTAAGCATTATTTTATTTTTTATTTTGCTTCTGTTCATTTTACTGGTTTTTATTTTTAGTTTCAGTTGCTTGCATGGTTATTGATGCTTGGATTCTTTTGTTATGTAGTTGCAGTTGTGTTCATTTTAATTTACTTTTATTTTCTTGTTTTTTGTTTGAGGATAGTTGTTGTTGTTGTTAGTGGCGGCGGTGGTGGTGGTGGTGGTAGTGGTAGTGGTGGTGGTGATGGTGTGGTGGTGGTAAATATTGTTTTATCCACTAGATTATTCCGAATAAAAAATCCACGTGACGCGCCCAACGTTCCCTGCGTACCATACGCCACTATATTTGGCTGTTTGGGCCACACGTCCTCAGCTCCGGTGCTACAGTATAAGCGAGTACATGTAGCCTACATGTGTTGGGTGGGTAGGCCTATGCTTAGTCTGCGGAAGGGGGGCCCCGATAAGAAAGTTTGCGGGGGGGCCCCCGCTTGGCTAGTTACGGCCCTGCTATCTATCTATCTATCTATCTATCTATCTAGCTGTCTGTTATCTATCCATCTATTAACATCTGTCTGTCTATCTATTTATCTATCTGTCTGTCTGTCTGTCTGTCTGTCTGTCTGTCTGTCTATCTATCTATCTATCTATCTATCTATCTATCTATCTCTGTTTGTCTGTCTGTCTGTCTGTCTGTCTGTCTAGCTTTCTGTTTGTCTGTCTGTCTGTCTATCTATCAACATTACCTATCTGTCTGTCTGTTTATTTATCTGTCTATCTGCATAGTGCTCCATGTGTCATACAAGACAAAACAACAATCACACACTGCTTATACTTATACAAATTAATCCCAACACCGTCTATCCCTCTAACACAGGTACGTTAGGCCTTCCATTCACCAAACCATTCTGGGAATGCAAAAACAAATCAAAGCAAAGTCAACAGGAAACAATGGTGCACACAACATAGCCTTGACACGCACATGTCACACAACAACACCTGTTGTATCCCAAAGTTTTTCAGCCTCACAGTCCTTTCCTGGGAAAGTATGAGTTCAACGTAATCGCATGGGATTTTCACCAGTCAATGGGCAGATCATGGGATTTCACTGCCGTTGTGTGTGATGACTAAATTGATGTCTGTCGGGACCGTAGTTCTTGTTTAGTTTATCTCCATTTTCTGAAAAGCAGGAGATATTTTAGTATATGGAAGAGGTATAACAAAATGTTCACTTTGATACTTGTTTAAAGTGCGTTGTGGCTATTATCAGGCTGTTTCACAGTTCCGATTAAAATTTATTGTAACTCCTTATCATAATACTAAAGCTGCAAACGTTTGGCGTTGAATTTCTCAGTTGTGCAATAAGTGGAGTTGGAACAAATAAGAACTTTTACTAAGGTCGCTCTGTGTTTAAGTTTTTTAAATTCTAGTTTTGTTCTCTCTCTCTTTCTCTCTCTCTCTCTCATTCTTTCTCTCTCTCTCTCATTCTTTCTCTCTCTCTCTCTCTCTCTCTCTCTCTCTTTCTCTCTCTCTCTGTCTATTTCTCTCACTCTCTCTCCCACTCTTTCTCTCTCTCTCTCTCTCTCTCTCTCTTTCTCTCTCTCTCTCACTCTCTCTCTCACTCTATCTTTCTCTCTCTCTCTCTTTCTCTCTCTCTCTCTCACTTTTTCTTTCTCTCTCTCTCTTTCTCTCTCTCCCACTCTCTCTCTCTCTCTTTCTCTCTCTCACACTCTCTCTCTCATTCTTTCTTTCTCTCTCTCTCATTCTCTCCCTTTCTCTCACACTCTTTCTATCTCGCTGATGGTTGGTGGGCGCTACTGGTGGTAAGGTCTCCCCCTGTCCAATCATTCTGTTATATTCTGCCTAACGACTTGCTTTTGTCTAGCACAATGTGACCGGTAGGATGTCGTCGTGTGCTTTCTCCAAACTCACATTCAAACTCTCCTGTCTCCGTCTGTCTGTTTGACTGTCTGTCTCACTCTTGCCCGCTCTCTCTCTCTCTACCCATCTCCGGCCTCTCTCACTTTCTCGAGACCTCGTCATTCTCTCTCTCTCTCTCTGTGCCTCTCTTCGTTCTTTGTCTCTGTCTCTGACTCTCTTTGCGATATTACAGGTCACGATGAGTGCAAATTTGAATGAATCACTTAATACACAGTAGCTTAGTGTTTCTCGACCTTTTTTGCCCCACCTCTATCCCTGACGCCCCCCCCCCCCAAAAAAAAACCCAACAACACCATGATCGGACAAAGTTTGTCTACACTAGTAGATCTATCTTCTTCTTCTTCAAGTGCCAGACCTGGAACAGAT
>CAWVPB010000028.1:15000-16258 GCA_963931925.1 Onchidella celtica | reverse complement strand
GAATGGGTACGATTTTAACACGTCAGCTGAAGTGTACGACAAGTCAGAATTGTGAAATTTTTATGACGTTCCCAGTTTTGAAACTCTGGGAATCGTGACTGTGGTATACAATTTTTTGTTACTGCCAAGGTCATGGTAAAACTGTTTTTGTTGCAGTTAGCTCTAGAAGTATTATTAACTTCTTGTTTTTCTTAATGACGCTGTCATTGTAAAGTTTATTGTTTTCATCGATGACACTGACATTATGATAGACTTTGTTTTTGTATTTGTTACGTTAAAGTATCCCCGGTAAATGTTAAATGTTTTGCCTTGTGTCACCTGGTACATTTTTTACACTGTGTCACGACAAACTATTTTGGCAATTCGTACTGACAACGTATTTATTTAAAACTCTCCACAAAACAGAAATATCTGTCTAGGGGAGACGTTGGTCTCTTATGCTGAATGTCCCAGGTTCGATTCCCGGTTGGTGCAGGCATGATGGAATCTGGGAAGGAAATTCCGATCCCTGATCTTATGATTCCTTTCCATCGCCCGAGGAGCGTCGGATTTTCATTAGGCTACGTAGGCTGAAGCCTAGGATCTCAAAATCTAAGGGGGCCTCGTAACCTCAGGCCAATCTTCACAATACTTATGTAACACGCGTAGTCTTTTCTAACACAATATGTTACAATACACTGTAGTTTCTGAACAAATCTTTGAAATTTTCAGAGCGTATGCCCTTTCAAAAAGGAATTGCGAAGTGCTGAATTTAAACACCTATTGTCATCATTGACGTTGCTCAAATTTTAATTATTTAAAACACTTCCACCTTCCTCTAGGCGTGAAGTTGGGGGATTGGGAGGGGCCTCCTAGCTAGAACAGCCTGGGGCCTCTCTTTATCTAAATCCGGCCCTGCCTCCGAGCTGATGTACGATGGTCCTGATCTAAAGCGTCATAATTAAACATTTACATCCTTTATCGAACTAACGCGCCTTTAAAAGCCAAATTCTCTTTATCCTCAAATTTTTGTTTCTCCGTCCGTGTAAATCTCCCGCTCCGAGAAAATCTTCGTGACATTTTTTTCTTAATAGGTAAAATTTGAACCTGCTCTAGTGTGAGAACTACTGGAATTAACGCTTCTCATAAATAAACACACAGTAAAAAGATATTATTATTATCATCGTGTCAAAACGGAATAGGAAACCATTAGAGTGGGTGTATACGGACGATATAGGGAAGCTGCTTGCAATAAATGGGAAAGTAAAAGATGGGCCAA
>CAWVPB010000028.1:0-12500 GCA_963931925.1 Onchidella celtica | reverse complement strand
CACACAAGCCCACAAACACTGTGGCAACAATTATTCCCCACAGTCAAGAATACACACGAGCGCACTCACGCACGTCATCACACTTCAAACATCTCACATGCAAGCTTATTTTAAAAAAAGATTATTGTGACAAGTATGTACGTACCCAAAGTCTTTTGCGACAGGGTGTGACTCCAGAGCCAGAGAGCTTCCCCAGAAATACTCCCAAACAGCAGTCTTCTTTCAGAGTTTCTTTTTGTTTTCTTCGACATGTTCTTTTTCTTGAAAGGGTGGGGGGGGGGGGGGGGGTTAAGGATTCGATAAGATTTAGGGTTGAGGATAAGGACGGGGTTAGGAATAAATACGTATACGTATGCGCTCCTAGCGCAAAGCGCTTGGGGTACTTGCATATGAGCATCAACAACAACAAAAAAACAACCTACTTTGCATCTGACATATAGGGAAACGCCGTTCTAACAAGAACGAATGTGAACAGACAGACTGAGAATTATTAAAATCCACCTCGATTCTCCCGACGACGCCACGACGACTGGTAGGGCTTCGGTACTGTAGGATGCGCCCTCGTCTCAAGCGTCTGGAAAACACTGTTGGAATCTCTGGCTCTCCAAATTTGCCATCGGTAAACTTGTACGTCTTCACGAGAATTGAAGAGTTCTGTACTAGTGGTCCGCCCAATGAAAGCTAAGTGCTCTCTGGCACAAATCTTGTTACTCGTGAAGTAGTGTGGTTTCAGACAAAATGGGCGATATTTGCTAGATAATAAGCTCACACTTGTGATGCACGACAGGAGCATTTTATCCAATCCAAAGAGGTTAGACTATCAGTCACAGAGCCAGACTGTGGGACCATCTGAAGTGGAAGGAGGAAGAGAGGAGAAAGGCGTATGTGAAAATGTAAAAAGACAGCTTTTGTATCTGGAATGTTGTTACTTGTACGTACGGTCCCCAAATTTTTTTGCGTTAAAATACGCATTTTAAAGCCTTTTGTGACTCTAGAGCTAGAAAGCTGCACCCGAAATACTCCTATCAACAGCCTTAATTAATTATTCTTTCAGATTTTCTTTTTGTTTCCCTCCTGTTTTTTTTTGGTTGAAAGGATAAGGGGCAGGGTTAGGGATTCGATAAGTTCTGAGGTTGAGGATAAGGACGGGTTTAGGGATAAAGTACGTATACGTACGCACCCCTAGAGCATGACACTTAGGAAGTGTATGTTCAAGTAGCAGCTTTTGGACTGAATCGAGCAGCACAATTAAAGTATATTTAAACTGAAAAAAAAAATGTGCGAATTTTAACAAAACTTAGCGACGCTCACACATCGCATAATTTATACACCTCGGATTTCGGCGAAATTTTAAATTGCTTTCCTTTCAACCCGTAGAAGAGTTTTATATTTTGGAGATTTGAAATGATGGGGACATTTTTTTGTTGTTCTTTTCTTTGTGTCAGATTACGCCCGCGATCCTCAATACATGAACCCATGGTCACATCCCTTCCTGCTTGATCAGCGTGTTTAATTTGAACACGGCCCAGTGCTTAAGCCCTGGACACAGAATACCGAAGCAAACCATTCCTTCTCTCATGGTATGTCCACAAATCGCACGCGTATAACTACGGTGAACACTTCTCTTTTTCGTTCAATTATGAAGGGGTGTGGTGCGTGCATTGTTGACATCGATGATACGCGCGCAAGTCGACGGACGGAATATGACGAATTGATTCGTCTGGATATCTTGTGTGTCTAGGCTTATACCATTGACATGTAATTCATGACAATCTTACCCTCGAATGGTGACAGGGTGCCTGGGGCATTAATGAGTAGGAGGAGTGCATTAAGTCACATCTCTAAAAAATAAAAAAAACAACATCGAAAGAAACAATAACAGCAACAAAATTAGCCTGAAGGAATGATCTAGGTGACACAGATCCATCACAATTATCCAGGACAGATATGTATAAACATACAACTTATCCCGGGCAGCGCCGGAAACCCTATGTAATTTCAATTGAAAATAAGACAGCCAAGGAATTTAATTAGGGAAATTTGGAACTGTCCTGAAAATGGCTCATTCTGATTCTAAACATCTACCCAGCCCCCTTTTCAACACACACACACACACATACACACACACAGACAACGCCTTTTAGCATTTTTGTAATTGTGACGTTGTGTCTCATTATGGACCAATTTGAAGACATCCGATCCTGTGATCAACATTTGAAAGTTTAATGATGCCGACGTGGAAGATCATGGGCTTTTTCGAATAAAACATGACTGTCAGGGACACCAAACCAGTTTAGGTTGGTGAGTGTGAGTAAGGGGTGACTCAGACAAAGACTAGTGTAGGCATCAGGCTGGTGGCTTGCCGCCTAATGGACGAGCGTTTTTCCCAAACTAGGTAAGTCAAAATTTTCGCAAGAATTATGGCCCCTTTCAGGTGGTCATTCAAAATTCGTATGAGACGGGGTGTAAATGTTCAGGTAAAAGTTACTATGTTCCATAATGTCCTTCGGATAAAGGCGGGACATAGCAAGTTCTAAACGAACACTTACACCGCGTGTACTGTTACACTACGTTTGAATGACTATCTGAAAGGGGCCATAACTCTTGCAAAATTTGACTGACCTAGATTTGGAAACACGCTCTTCAATTATTATACATCATACAAATACAATAGGCACTGCACACGGCCCGGCGAGCCACCAGTTTGAGCCTTCACGCATACCTTGGTCTGGTTCATCACTAATGGAGACGTGCCGGCAAGCAACGTTCACACTGTAGTAATGAGCAGTGATCGAGTGGACACACTTCTGGTGGCGGCGCGAAAGTTAAAACTTGTATTCTATTCTTGTTGCTCTCTCTCTCTCTCTCTCTCTCTCTCTCTCTCTCTCTCTCTGTTTCTCTCTCTCTCTTTTTCTCTATCTCTGTCCCTCTCTCTGTCTCTTCCTCTCTCTCTCTCTCCCTGCCTGCCTCTTTCTGTCCGCCATGTCCACCTCTTCCCTCAGAAAAAATAAACCCTAAGGAAACAAAGCGTTGGATGCTATCAATCTAAGTTAAAACGTAGTGCATTCTACTATCAGTGGAAAGGGGTTCTGGACATTTGAATCTGGTTAAGCCGCCTCTATACCAAGACTGGATATAAAACACATCCACGCGACTGCCATTACTTTCATGGAAGAGGTGACACTTTCGTGAGCCGGAAACCTACAGCTGGACATAATAAAAAAAATACAAGAGGCATTAATCATTAATGCTGTTATTTCCTCATTCATAGACACTTTTAAACTCAGTTGAAATTTTACCTGCTCTATTTATAGGTTAAATAATTATATACCAGACAGAATATAACTGTTTAATCGGAGCTGGAATGCTTTCTTTAATTTGATAAGAGAATTATTGTAATTGATTTTTTAATAAATCTACAACAACACTGTCACCAAGTAACATTATACCGTTATTAAAAATTCAGAATGTTTGTTTGTGCCATCTTTCAACCTCAACTGCCAAACGTCTTGAGAATAGCTGCAGTCAGGACCTTGGATTATTCCACTTGTAAATCGCCCTGCCCTCAGACGGTGCCAGGAAGCCAAGGATAGAAACGCATTGGACACGTTAGTCTAGAGGCAGGGTGCTCGCCTCTTATGCCAAAGGCTCGATTCCCGGTATGTGCGGGCAGGTTGGACATTTTTTATTTATTTATTTGTGGGGGGGGGGGGGGGAGGAGGCAGTATTCCTATCCCTGATCCTATGGTAGGTAGAATTAGGATCGAACTCTTAGTCTTCTTGGATAAGGACGAAAAGAATCGGTGGGCCCGTGTGCACGTTGTGCATGTTAAAAATCCCGGGGCAGTTGGAAATCGAGAAGAACAGGCTTAACAAGGCCGCTGCCTGGGCCAAAAACAAACAAAAAAACTATCACAAAAACACTAAACAAGAAATGTAAGGTGTAAATACCATTAGCCTCGAACCTCCTAAAATAAAGACATAAATAAACACAGGATCGAAATACATGTTTGGCGGGGGATTCCCTACCTCTGTGATTTCCTGTAGCCTTGCTCTAACAACACCTTCTGAGCCTAAGCCAGGACTCATGCCTTACTCCCACAAAACGCGATGACACAGTGTTGACAATTGTCATCACTGGATGCCAGATTTGAGACCGGTAGCATTTCTTTTGTGTGTTTTTTGCTTCATGCATTCTGACAACCAATTGAGACCGGTTGGTTGCTAGTTGATTTCTGGTTGGTTTGTTTGTTTTTGTGTTTGGCCATTCTCAGAAAAGTGTACAGAAAAGGAGAAAAGCGAGGTTAATGGGTTTGGACACACCTTTTTTTTTTTAAATGTGTTCTTAATTGTAATGTCATTAATGTCGTTTATTGTACATTTGTGTGAAAATTGAATAGCAAATCTGGCAAGGCTGGGCCGCGGGAGTGATTTCTTTCCGTACGAGCTTTAGCAAATTCAGGAGCGGGGCAGCAACACACCCCCAAACACAGGTCATCGGCTAAGGGATTTCTCGTCTTAACGAACACTGCCATGGGTGCTGCAATCTCTGGACTGTGCCTGATATAACTCTGAACGTCACCGAAAATCCCTGAGATGTGTTGGAGCTGTCCTGTGTTTGGGTGTGTATTGCTGCCCCGCTCCTGAATTTGCTAAAGCTCGTACGCAAAAAAAATCACCCGGGCCGCGCGGGTTAGCCTAAGTATCATGCATACTTTACTTTTACAATCCCATCATGCACAAACCAAATATCAGGGTTTTTTTTTCTTTTCTTATTCATCACTGCAAGTGGCCATTTTTCATAGCCTGTTGTTGTTATTTGCACTTTCGCACCGCAAGCGTTTTGCACTAGGGGTGCATACTTACGTACCTATCCCTAACCCCGTCATTATCATCAACCCTAAATCTTATCTAATTGCTGACCCCTGCCCCCTACCCTTTCAACCAAAAAAAAAAAAATAAAGGAGGAAAACAAAAAGAAATTCTGAAAGAACAATTAATTAAGGTTATCGTTACGAGTATTTCGGCAGGAGCTCTCTAGCCCTTTAATCACAAAAGGTATTAAAATACGTACCCCTAGCGCAAAAAAAAACTTGGGGGACGTAAGTCCCTGTGACAACATTCTTTTTCACATCGTCAACATTATTTCCCCTGGTTCCAATGTGAAAATAATAAGCACGAGATTACATTATTCATGAACAAACAGCAAAACAATGATGGAACACGGGAACGTGGGCTCGGGCGAATCGTTTCTCCCTGGAATACCCCGCTCTGGATATATTTCATGTCCCCAGTGTTTTGCATTAGTTTACGCACTTGGTGATTACGTAAAAATTAATAGATAGATTTTCCCTTGACATTCCAGGTACACTGGTAATTTGTCTCTGTATCACTATGGGAGGGCGGCTGTTGCTTTCTCATCCCATTCTTTCTTCCTTTTCTTTCCTTCTTTCTTCTGTATTCAAACTTATTATTTCCACCATTTTGTATGTATTTCATCACGCCCACGTGTTTAGACGTCTCCGATATCCCCCCCCCCCCCGATGGATATTTTTTCCCCAGATTTTCCCATTTTTTAATTCCTTCCTTCGTTTTGCGTTCCTGGGCAATTTGTTCTTTCTTTCTTTTCTTACTTTCTCCAGTTTCTTTCATCCTGAACTCACAATGTTTCATCTTTGAACAATATATTATTAATCCTGTAAAATGATTTATTCGTTGAAATTTTCTTCCGCTTATCTGTCTGTCTGTCTGTCTGTCTATCTGTCTCTCTCTGTCTCTCTCTCTCTTTCTCAGCCTGTCCGTCTGTCTGTCTGTCTCTCTCTTTTTTTTTTTTTTTTAACTTCTTTCATTCTGCATCCTTTCTTTGAGTTGTTTTCTCACTCCAGTTCTTTTCCCTCATTCTTCTCTTGGATTTTTTTTATCAGCTTCATTCATTCTCCGTCCAGAAGAGCAGACTGACCTACTGTGTAGGAAGGCAACAGAAAGAAACATCATAGATGTCAATCTTTTATCGTTCTTTGTCTGATAAGCAAGGCAAGACAAAACAAAACAAGAAATCCCATGAATAGTTGCTTCTTTGTGTTTCACTCCGACACGATGTAATCACAAAACAGAAAGATCATTTCCATGCCTTTGCTTTCTCCGAACCCGACCCCCCCCCCCCCCAACTCCCCACCGTAACCGTAAATACTTTTTATGCAGAACTCCTGTCAGGTCCTGGACGCTAGTTGAGTCTCCAGAGCGCGAGAAGGACTTGGCCGTGCAGCTGTCTCTGAGTGC
This sequence comes from Onchidella celtica, assembly GCA_963931925.1. Taxonomy (NCBI): domain Eukaryota; kingdom Metazoa; phylum Mollusca; class Gastropoda; order Systellommatophora; family Onchidiidae; genus Onchidella; species Onchidella celtica. The sequence goes on along the minus strand of CAWVPB010000028.1, from coordinate 6,221 downwards.
TGTAATGGCTCCCAGAGTCCCAGTCTGGGCTTGCAGAGTCGCGGACAGACCGGGCACAGGAAGTCAGTTTGTGTGGCAGGTATGGATGCCGCTATGTCCTGGCGCCGTCCACGGATGGACTGCACCTGGCTTCTCCAGGGATACTCATATTCTTCTTGTGAGAACACGCCACTGATACTTTTTATGTTTTGGGCTGTTTCCAAACCCTGACGGGCTGGATGTCACACCATCTTTGTGCCACTTGAATCGGTGACTGGAGTTTCTGTACCTTTTTTTTTCTTTTGAGAACTGGTACAATCCCTGCATGACAGAAGTTTAAATGTTACACTGCAGTGTACAAAAATTATGAAGGTTAATCATTTGCAAAGCTAAAATAATAATAATTATATTATATTGATCAACAATGAGATACATGATAATTGAACTCAATATGTAAAATAAATTAATATTTTATACTGAAGATGTCTAATTGATTATATTTTAATTATTCTCCCCCACCCCCACCCCCCCCCCCCCCGCGCTTCCCCAATCCCCATGATTTAGGTACACGGGACCTCCAAAACTCATAAATTTCCATCTGCCAATCAGACTTGGTTTTGTCACGAACAATGACACATTGTGGACCGAAAATCTCCTAAATTTGAATTTCCACGCATGGACAATTTTAATTGCTTCACTCTGCTCGACAGAAGGGGCCGACCGACTTCATAGAACAAAAACAATTATATAAAAGTTTGAAATTCGTCGGTTTCGGTACCTCCATCTGTTTGAAAATTGTGGTCTACGAATTTATGTTTTATGGCATAGTTAAGTTTCTGCGAGACCAGAGATAAACATTTTTAAAAATATGATCGTGTTTTCAAAACCTGAGAATGCATCACTTTTCACCGGCAAAATAGCGCCTGAATGCAGTCATACAAGGAAATCTAGTTGGCGCTTTAAGCTAATTTTTGCTGAATGTACCATTAACATTCTTTAGGTCTAATTAAAAATGCTTTTTTCTACTTTTTTCTATTCCTCTTTTTCCTGTTTGTCTCATTATGATCAATTATTATCTGTTTTCCTTGTGTTATTCAATAATATGGAAAGGACTTGTGACCAGTGAACATTTCCCCGCCCACTAACTTTCTTACCAATTAATTTGATCGTGCACTGCCATGACCCCGGCAAGATCCCAGCTGAATCTCTTCTAAACCTCTCATTTGAACACTAATTTAGATGTACTTCCTAAACATATCTCAAGCTATTAACGCTGCCAGACCACATGGGAGATGCCACTGTGTGGTGATGGACATTTTTCTGTCGTTAGCGCAGTTCTGACTATCTTCACAAATTGGACGTCGTGCTCTTGATAGATGTCAACGAGTTTGTGACTGCTGTACAGAACAATGAAATTCTCTGCCAGAAAATGTCCTGTAAATCTGTGACAATGGAGATTTTGTAATCTAGTTTTCACAGCTTCTTTATAGTCGTCTCTCGGAGGCATTTTGTTTCCTCTTGGAGGCGGCGAACAAAGAGGGAGAAACATCCGTCATGTTGTAACACGGCATTGGTGCTGGAATAATTTATTACACGTCACACGTAGCTGACCCATTAAATGCTGTTTTGCAAGAAAACGGCAACAATTACTAAATTAAAGGGAAAATAAAGGAAAAGAAAAATCATGTCTTTAAATTTATACATAGAAGTTGAACCAAAAGGCGCGAGTAATTATGTCGCCAAGCGGCTCCTTGTCTGAGCTGACAATTTGTGCTTGGCTGTTGTTACTTGCGCGTACGCACCCCAGGTGCTTTGTGCTAGGGTCATGTACGTGTACGTACCTATCCCTAACCCCGTCATTATCCTCAATCCTAAGTCGTATCCAATCTCTAACTCTGCTCCCTACCCTCTCAACCAAAAAAAAACAAAAATAAAAACAAAACCTGAAAGAATAATTAATTAAGGCTGTTGTTAGAAGTATTCAGCACAACCGCTGTGATTCATGCATCACACTAGCTTTCTGCTGCGTAAGATCTTTTTTTTAAATCAAATACCTACTTTGAGCTGGAAAGTATTAGGTCTCGGCATTGCTTTTCCATGAATAAAAAGGATTTTTGAAAATTGTGGATTGCATGCCTTTATTTTAAGAATGATTAGTATTTCCTTTTATTAGATATCACAGTGGGATTCAGTTCTCAGTAATAAAGACAGCACCTTTCGGTTATAGAGAAATATTTGCGGCTTGGCAAGGACTGGTATCTTTTGACTGGCCAACGAATTGGATGGTGACGTCACGACATGACTTTAAATGATGCGCTAGATCAGAATTCACTGAAACGCAACGCCTGTCGTCACCGTCCAATTAGCTGGTAGATCAAAATCAGCTAGATCACACCTAGACTAATATTTTTGTGAAGTAATTCCGATAGCAATTATAATGAAATTTCTGTTATCTGTACTCAGCGACCTGGTCGAGATACATCCAATGTATTGCTTGAATTGTGTGGGAGTTTCCCCTATTGTTTACGCAGCAATCATGTGAAAGAGATGGCGTGTTAGATAAGGTTATCACAGCCTCGCTTTCCCTTCTTGTCTTGTGACTGTTTAATATGTATGAGAACATGGCGAAATCCATGCCATTTTTATTTTTTTTTTAAATTTTGTGCATGGTATGATGTCGGGTGGTGAAACCTATCCCAGGTCCTTGTGGTTATTATACAAGAAATGTGTATCCGTGTGGGTGTTTTGGGAAAGTGAGGGGCCCTGGGGAGAGAGGGGGGGGGGAGGCGGGGAAGAGAGGGAAAGAGGAAAAGGAGAGTTAATTTCCACTGTAGATGTACAGTGGTGAAAAAATTATTAGGTGTCAATTGCAGATTTGTGGAGGAAGGGGCTGGGGTGGACCTGGGATTGCAAAGAGAGAAAGGTGACCTGGAGAGCTCTGTGCACCCTTGCATGTACTATTGTCTATAGGTTTGCTTGCTGAGAGAATGAGAGGGTAGATTTTCCCATTTGACAATAATCTATATTAGCAGCTCTCGTAAAATGAGCCCTCTCGATATCATTCTTTCTTTCTCCAGTCTGATTGTTCTGCCTCATTATAGCCAAATAAGTAAGTGATTTCCGAATACAAGGATGTTCAAGTAGACTTCCATTTCATTCGGTAAGTGGTATGGAAGCAAGGGACAAAAGTGTCAACTGGCTCTTTACAAAACATTCGTGACATGAATCATGGCGCAACTAACATTTCTGGCTTTAGCACCATGAAATGAAAGAGTAAAAGTGAGAAAATCGTATTAAAGCATTCAATTTGCGTGCTCCGAACCAAAAGGGGGTGCGGTGCGCAGTCTAGTATTAGAGTGGCATGTCTGTGGATGACATAGTTTAGAAATTTGCAATGGAAAGGAAAAAAAACGAAAGAATTCAATGAAAAGAAATTAACATAATTTACACGTAAAGTGTCACAATGAGCTCAGTCACCATTTTTAGAAAGATGACACATACCCCACCCCCTCCAGAAAAGAGTACTCAGGAACGCGCAGGCTCATTATCTGGATGTGGCCCGCCTTCCATAGAGTGCACAGATGTCAAAGGCCGAAACACGTGATTGGCGGAGTTTTTTTTTTTTGCCTTTGCAGACTGCATGATTGTAGTCTCCCTGACCCAAAGACGTTCAATACCATTTTTCTCGTTTTCAGAACATACAACAAATTTCTTACCACCGACATTGACACATCAAATTTCTTTGCGCGTCTGTGTGAACTTTAGCGGTTTCTTCTTAACAAAACAAAACAAAAAAAGATTTCAAAGGAATGTTATTTATCATTCATTGGACTATTTATTTTTTTACCTTCAAAAGTCACAAGGAGCCCTGGTGTACATGACAGCTGTCATGCACTGCTACTTCACAGTGACAAAGGCTGGTCTTAATACCTGCCCGGGAAACACTGGCTGTGAAATGGCAGTCCTGAGCTCAAAGGCCAAGGTGTCAACGGAATGTAGAACACACACACATGACCAACCAGAGGGCCAATCCTCTTAATGTCCCGTAACGTGACGCCAGACTGGTTTAATGTCACAAGTGACATCAAAACAAAAACACCTCATCAATGTCATTATTTGGCACATCAGGTGAACGTGAAAAAAAAAATCACGAAAGAAACTCACCTGGTGCACTTTTCGTGCAAGGCCGTGAACAATGAAGGGTGTGCGGTAATTCCTTGCGTTAGCGCAGCCGTAGAGCGCCCATCAAACATTTAAAAGGTATTATTTCCGCGTAATAATGCAGACTTTAGTTCAATGGAAGGATGATGTGGACGGCATTTAGCTTTTAACGTTAGATACGCTTTTCTGATTAAAGTGATAGTAAAAGGTCAGTTAAGCTTGCAAGGACAGCGAACTTTCGATTTACGAGGCTCTTACCTCATTCGTCTCTCAGTGTCTCACTCCCTCCCACTCACTGTCTATCTCCTTCATACTCACCGTCTCTCTCTCTCTCCTTCTCATTTCATGGTCGTTCACTGACTTACTGATTCACTGACTGACTTACTGATTCACTGTCTGGCTGACTAAATGACTGGCTGACTCAGCCACTCACTCAATGACTGACTCACTGTCTGTCTCAATTTCACTCACTGACTCACTCTCTCACTAACTGACCAACTCATTGACTGGCTGACTAGCTGACTAACTGACTGACTGACTGACTGACTGGCTAGCTAGATGACTGACTGACTCACTCACTCACTCATTCACTCACTGACTCACTCAAACACTAACTCACTCACTTTATCGTTTTACAACTTAATGTCTCTGTTCCCTTCTCTTCATTTATATGCACCACCATTTCTGTGTGTTTGTGTGTGATATGTCCGTTTGCTTGTCTTAAATTTTAAATTAAATGTGCCTGGAGCTCTGAATGTAAAGTGTTAATAATTTGCTAAACCGCTTACTTCAAAATTTTAAATTAAATGTGCCAGGAGCTCTGAATGTAAAGTGTTAATAATTTGCTAAACCGCTTACTTCAACATAATGTCAGAGCGACCGTACTTAGAAAACATACGCGCACACTCATTCAGACTAGTCCAGATTCATTCATTCATGTCTTTTACTGTAGAGAAATGGCTGATGATTCATTGCACTTCAGAGATTTGACAGATTGCACTTACGGCTCGAAGGGACACTTTGGTCCAGAGGCAAGGTGCTCGCTTCTCATGCCGAACGTACCGGGTTCGATTCCCGGTGGGTGCCGAGGTATGTTAGATTATTATTATTATTATTATTATTATTATTTTATATAATAGATATGATCGAGCACGTAGTCTTCTCGAATAAGGACGAAAAATTGGAGGGCCCTTGTGCATGTTGCGCATGTTAATCGAGAAATCGTTGGAAATCGAGAAAAGCAGGTCTGACAAGGCAGCTGCCTGGGCAAAATTAAAAAGAAAAAACCCCGCCACAAAAACACACGAAAACAGTAACACTAAAAATAAAAACAAAGGTGGTGAGCTGTAAACGCCAAGAGCAGCGAATCTCCTAAATAAAGACCTAAAACTAGCACTTCCCGCTCGGCTCCAAATTAATAATGTTGGGGCCGCTCTGCAGTTTTACGGCAAGTTCCATGTTCCATTGCAGTGACCAGGGACATGTTCCATTGCAATGATCAGGAGCATGTTCGTTTGCAGTGACCAGGGAATTCGCTCCACTGTTGGCGCAACGGTGAAGACGCACTTTGGCTGTAAGTGAAAATACACCATCCGTCATCTCCACTAATATAACAGCGTTAGAGTTTGACTGGTTTCGTTCCACAGGATTACAGATATTTCACATTGTTATCTCCTCAAGTAATGATTGGTCTTTATCATTTAGGCCCAGGCTTGTAGGGTGCAATCTTAACAACAAAGTCTGGAAACAAGGGTTTTACCTGGAAAAGTGCAATCTTACTTAGTTATGCTTCCCGGCACAGAGAGATACGCAGGAGTAATCCGCGAAGTAACGAAGTAAATGTATTATTTTAGGCCTGTGTATCTGACGATAGCTTTTGTTTTTCATGCAGGATCCTTTGATGATGTGTAAAAGTGGACTTATTATATGTTTTAATCTGATCTGAAGAAATGAATAGGCTTCATAACAAAGCAGACAAGTGTACTTAATAACCGAAGCTTATATTTTTCTTGGTACAACACTATGCTTGATAGGGCCTTTCTTTCGTGAGAGAGATGTCATCTTGGTAGAGTTTTTATCTA
>CAWVPB010000026.1:27500-49262 GCA_963931925.1 Onchidella celtica | reverse complement strand
AGAAAAAGAAAAAGAAAAAGAAAAAGAAAAAGATAGACAGTCACAAGAAAAAGAAAAAGAAAAAGATAGACAGTCACAAGAAAAAGAAAAAGAAAAAGAAAAAGAAAAAGATAGACAGTCACAAGAAAAAGAAAAAGAAAAAGAAAAAGAAAAAGAAAAAGAAAAAGAAAAAGAAAAAGAAAAAGAAAAAGAAAAAGATAGACAGTCACAAGAAAAAGAAAAAGAAAAAGATAGACAGACACAAGAAAAAGAAAAAGATAGACAGACACAAGAAAAAGAAAAAGATAGACAGTCACAAGAAAAAGAAAAAGATAGACAGTCACAAGAAAAAGAAAAAGATAGACAGACACAAGAAAAAGAAAAAGATAGACAGTCACAAGAAAAAGAAAAAGATAGACAGACACAAGAAAAAGAAAAAGATAGACAGACACAAGAAAAAGAAAAAGAAAAAGATAGACAGTCACAAGAAAAAGAAAAAGAAAAAGATAGACAGTCACAAGAAAAAGAAAAAGAAAAAGATAGACAGTCACAAGAAAAAGAAAAAGATAGACAGTCACAAGAAAAAGAAAAAGAAAAAGATAGACAGTCACAAGAAAAAGAAAAAGATAGACAGTCACAAGAAAAAGAAAAAGAAAAAGATAGACAGTCACAAGAAAAAGAAAAAGAAAAAGATAGACAGTCACAAGAAAAAGAAAAAGAAAAAGATAGACAGTCACAAGAAAAAGAAAAAGAAAAAGATAGACAGTCACAAGAGAAAGAAAAAGAAAAAGAAAAACAGAAAGAAAAAGAAAGAGATAGACAGTCACAAGAAAAAGAGAAAGAAAAAGAAAGAGATAGACAGTCACAAGAGAAAGAAAAAGAAAGAGATAGACAGTCACAAGAGAAAGAAAAAGAAAGAGATAGACAGTCACAAGAGAAAGAAAAAGAAAGAGATAGACAGTCACAAGAGAAAGAAAAAGAAAGAGATAGACAGTCACAAGAGAAAGAAAAAGAAAGAGATAGACAGTCACAAGAGAAAGAAAAAGAAAAAGATAGACAGTCACAAGAGAAAGAAAAAGAAAGAGATAGACAGTCACAAGAGAAAGAAAAAGAAAGAGATAGACAGTCACAAGAGAAAGAAAAAGAAAGAGATAGACAGTCACAAGAGAAAGAAAAAGAAAGAGATAGACAGTCACAAGAGAAAGAAAAAGAAAGAGATAGACAGTCACAAGAGAAAGAAAAAGAAAGAGATAGACAGTCACAAGAGAAAGAAAAAGAAAGAGATAGACAGTCACAAGAGAAAGAAAAAGAAAGAGATAGACAGTCACAAGAGAAAGAAAAAGAAAGAGATAGACAGTCACAAGAGAAAGAAAAAGAAAGAGATAGACAGACACAAGAAAAAGAAAAAGAAAAAGAAAGAGATAGACAGGCGCAAGAAAAAGAAAAAGAAAAAGAACGGGAAAGACAACATGAGCTAGAAAAAGCCAGATTGGGTGTTACTAGTAGATCACATGAACCTAGTTTTTTAGCGAGTAGAGAAGTAAGATTGGTTCCCCCCTTCAATGAGAGGGAAGTGGATAAATACTTCCAACATTTTGAGAAGGTGGCCCTTAGTCTGAACTGGCCCAAACAACATTGGCCATTAATGTTACAGAGTGTAATAAGGGGTAAAGCACAACAGACCTTTTCGGCCCTTTCGATGGAAGACGCGGGGGATTATGACCGTGTGAAGGACGCAATATTAAAAGCCTATGAATTAGTGCCTGAAGCATATCGGCAAAAGTTCCGATATTATAAAAAAATTGACAGTCAAACCTATATTGAGTTCGCCCATGAAAAAGAGGTATTTTTTGAGAGATGGTGTTCCTCGATGGAGGTGTGTAAAGATTATGAAAAGCTTAAACAGCTCATATTACTAGAGGACTTGAAAACGGGAATCCGTGATGAAATAAAGACGTAGCTCAATGAGAAAGAGACAAAGACGTTGCAAGATGCCGCAAAACTGGCCGACGAGTTTACATTAACTCATAGAAGTAGATTTGGGCTCAGTAGACCGGGTAGAGTTCAGGATAGGAGGTCCGTAAATGATATTGCTGGCGATCCGAGGGGAGTCAAGTTTGAATTCCCGCGGAGATCCAGTAGTTTCGATGGGAGAAGACCTGGTCCTAGTGGGAAAGATTATCATTTCCAGAGAAGAGATTGGAGGAACGAGGGATCAAGATGTAATAACTGCGGGAGATTGGGCCATAGAAGCTGGGATTGTCGTGCTCTTGGAAGAAAGAAGACTGGCCCTATAGCTTTTGTGGGAGGACCGAAAGTTAGAAAGGCTCCACAGCCTCGTAACCCAGTGAAGTTAGAGACCATACGGGAAGAGTTTCTGCCATTTGTGTCAGAGGTTCTAGTGTCCCTTGGGGAAAATTCCACCCCCATACCATTAAAAATATTGCGGGATACTGGATGTTCGGAGGCCCTCCTGTTAGATAATGTTCTAGATTTTAATATATGGCCTTTAGCGTCTTTACAGACGGTCTTAGCAGCTAGAATATTCACTTTCACTTTGACTGACAGCTTCTCTCGTGGCTTATTCTACCAATGTTTGACCCGAGAGTGCGATGGCAGTGATTGCAGGTCAGTCTTTTGGGTTCATTTTGGCGAGTGTTTTCATTCCGCCTCTGTCGTTTTGTCAGGTATGTTTCTTTTGCCTTGAAGTCTATTGCGAACGTGCCACTGCGCAATTTTTGTCTCCATCTGCTTCGATCATTTGCAAGGTTCTCCCATTCATTGGGGTCGATGTTGAATGCTTTCATCGTGACCTTGCAAGTGTCTTTGAATCGCAGATGTGGCCTACCTCTGGGTCGGTTGCCAGTAGCAAGTTCCCCGTAGAGAATTTGTCTGGGGATGCGATCATTTTCCATACGGTGGAGATGTCCAAGCCACCGCAGTCTTTTTTTGCCTAGGAGAGCCTGAGTTGATGGAATGTTGGCTCGGCTCAGAACTTCGATATTTGAGATCCTGTCTTGCCACTTGATCTTGAGAATTTTGCGTAGGCAGCCCAGGTGGAAGGAGTTGAGGGATCTTTCATGTTTGGAGTAGGTGGTCCATGTCTCTGAGCCATACAGCAGGGTGCTTAGGACGCAAGTTTGGTACACGAGTACCTTTGTTTTGATGGTCAGCTTGCTATTGTTCCACACCCTTTTTGAGAGTTTGCCAAAAGCTGTGGCCGCCTTTCCTATTCTGGCATTTATTTCAGTTGTTATGTCTGTGCTACCACTGATGGTTGAGCCTAGGTAGCAGAATTTTCCCACTTGCTCCAGAGGAGAGCCATTCAGCATGATTGGGTTGGGGTTTCTCAAGCCTTGTGTCAAAACTACAGTTTTTGAGACACTGATCCTTAGCATGAATTTGTCACAGGCTTTGGCAAGGCTATTGATGAGAGCCTGGAGCGTGGTTTCATCGTGGGCCACGATTGCAGCATCATCTGCGAAGAGGAGCTCTTGTAACATAATATGCTCTGTACGAGATTTTGCTTTTAGTCTGGCAACATTAAAAATGGAGCCGTCCACTCTGGTGTTAATAAGTACTCCACCTGAACATTGACCAAAGGCATTCTTGAGTAGGGCTGCAAAATATATACCAAATAAGGTAGGAGCAAGAACACATCCCTGCTTCACACCGCTGTTTACAGCAAATGAATTGGATGTGCAGCCCTCAAAGTTGACACATGCCCTCATGTCAGTGTGGAAGGATGCAATAAGTTTTAGCAATGTTGGTGGACAGCCTATGGATTTAAGGACTGCATACAGGCCAGATCGGCTTACGGTGTCGAAAGCCTTTGTTAGGTCCACAAAGCATGTTATAAGCGGCCTGTTTTGTTCTTTACATTTTTCTTGGATTTGCCGAAGTGCAAATATCATGTCAATAGTTGATCGTTTGCTTCGAAAGGCACATTGTGTTTCTGGTAAGACTTTTTCCGCCAGTTGTTGAAGGCGGCAGTGGATGACGCGAGCAAAAGCCTTTCCAGTAATGCTGAGGAGGGATATGCCTCGATAGTTGTTGCAGTCGCCTTTGTCTCCTTTGTTCTTGTAAAGTGTGACAATTTTGGCGTCTCTCATATCATGTGGTATCACGCCTTCTTTCCAACACTGCAGTAACAGACTATACAGGTGTGGTAATAGTGGGCCTTTTAGGTCTTTTAATACCTCTGCAGGAATGTTGTCACTTCCTGTGGCTTTTCCAGCAGACAGGTGGTCGATTGCATTGGAAAGCTCGACTAAGGACGGTTCAGCGTCAAGTTCGGCCATTATTGGCAGTTTTTGGAGGTGTTCCTCAAAATCTGGTGGAATATTTTTCTCAGTTGAATACAACAGAGAGTAATCCTCTACCCACCTATTCAGTTGTTCATTTTTATCTGTGATGGGTTCACCATTTACAGACTTAAGTGGGGCGCTTTTGGTGATGATTGGCCCAAGAGCTACTTTCATCTGACTAAAGGCGGTTTTCATATCTCCCTTTTCATTTGCCTCTTGTATGCTGTTACACAAGTCTGTCCAGTATTTGTTGGCGCAACGTCTTACCTCCAGCTGAAGTTTAGCTTTTGCATTTTTCAAACAAGTTTTTGTACTCTGATTGCAATTTTTGTTATACTCATTGAAAGCAGATTTCTTTTGCTCAATGAGAGGTAGGAGAATTTCGCTGTTCTGGGCTACCCAGTCGTTGTTTGAAACTTTATGCTGTCCCAAAGACTTGATGGCACAGTCATGAATTTTTGAACTGAGAGTGTTCCATGTTTCATCTACCGAGTCACATTGGGTGACATTATCCATGCTTTCAGCAAATAACTTTTCAAATGACTTTCTATTTGATTCATCTCTGATTGCTGTTACATTGATCTTAGGGATTGAAGGGGCTTTTGATCTGTATATTTTCTTGGCCGAAATTTTGATTTTGCTGACTACCAGTGCATGGTCGGTGTCACAGTCAGCACTGTGGAGGGAACGAGTTATTTTTATACAGCCCAAACTCTTCCTCCTTGAGAGAATAAGATCTAATTGATGCCAATGGCCAGACCTGGGATGGCGCCATGATGTTCTTTGGCATCTCTTAAGGTCAAAGTACGTGTTTGTAACACATAATGAGTTTACGGAGCATAGCTCCAGAAGGCGCTGCCCGTTTTCGTTGATGTTGCCAATGCCGAAGTGCCCAATGCACTTTGGCCATGCGGACTGATCTGCTCCCACTCGAGCGTTAAAGTCACCCAGAATCAGCAGGCCTTCGGTGAGAGGGATGTTGTGGAGAGTCCTCTGCAATGCCTCGTAGAAAATGTCTTTGGTTTCGTCAGAGGAGGTAAGTGTTGGGGCATAGACACAGATAATGTTGGTAAAACCAGACCGGGTGTTCAGTCTGAGTGTCATGATGCGTTCTGACACTCCAATTGGAGTTGCGATCGAATTGATAAGGGAGTTTTTTACGGCGAAGCCCACGCCGTGGATTCTCGGCTGTTCGCTGCTAAGGCCCTGCCAGAAGAAGGTGTAGTTTTCTTCTTTGACTGACCCGGAGTCGGGAAGTCGAGTTTCTTGAAGGGCAGCGATGTCGATGTTTAGTAGCTGAAGTTCTCGATCAATAATTTGGGATTTCCTGATGGAGTCAATATCAGTGAGATCTTGCTGTTGCAAGCCTGGGCGCATTGTTCTGACTGTCACGAGTGGAGTGAGCGATAGTTAATAATTACGGGGGGAAAGGAGGAGAGTAAAATTAACGCACGGAGACAGGGAAGAAAAGTCGTGCATGTCATGAGTGGGGGGTCTGAAGGAGGCGAAAGCGCGGTATTACTATCACTGCAAGTTAGAAGGTCCTAGGGAGCGGATCTGTGAATAATAGCCCATCGGGCAGAGATAAAAGGAAGCAGTCGAGAAGACTAGTGAGAGTCTTTCCAGTTATGACTGGTATGTAGAATGTTGATTGATTATTATGATTGATGTATTATATTATATTCGTCTATTACCATGATGTGAATAAGTATATGTGAGGAATGTGGAAGTCCTTGATATTGAATATAGCAATGTGCGCCACGAGCGATAGATGAAAGTGAGTTCATGGATTTGTAGCGCGAGTGAGTAGTGTGTACTCCGATGGAGGTGTGTTACCGTAAGATGTGTGGTGAGTGAAAGGTGAACTAGTGTGTGTACGCTTCATGGATTGTAAGGAGAGGTGGAGTGAATAGAAATGGTAGGGTATTATACCAATGTAATGTTATTCTTGTAGGTGTCGGGGACGGGCCGCAGAGCCACCTCGATGAGCACAGGGGATAGGCCAGCATAGGGCCGGAGGCCACACATAGGCCAGAAGTGAGGCTGTCAGTGCAGGACAGTAGAGGCACATAAAGTCGTGGCAGTCAGGTCACGGACAGGGACGTAGATATGAGAGTGAATGAGATACTATATTGTTGCCATGTTGATAGGCTAGTGAACTGATACTATGTTGTTGCCATGTTGATAGGCTAGTGAACTGATACTATGTTGTTGCCATGTTGATGGCTATGGAAATAATAACGTGTTATTGCCCTGCTGAGGTGCTAGGGGAGTGCTAAGGTGCATGACAATAGGAAGGTGATATTGAGAGACTGCGGTGCCAGTGAATCATTAATGTACTATTAAGACCCTGAGGGGAGAGGCTGAGGCCGAAGTGCCTTTAGGAGTAACTACCGGATTGTGGATCCGAGGGAGCGTGTGTGTGAGAATAAGGCCGTTGTACGGCAGTCATTTCAATAATATAATGTATGTAATTGCGCTATTATATGTATAATTATGTTTAATAAATGTGTGAGTCTGATGGATTGTTCTGTTAAGTGTTAACTTGTTTGTTCGTGATTGTTGTCCTGTCATACTTATTACATCTCCCAGTCTGGGATTTGTGACAACTGAACGCACAATTGCAATGGGGGGAAAATAAGGAATTATGGGCCACGTACCTGGCATCGCTATTGCAGGGGCGAGCGTTAACCTACTTTAAAGAGCTACAGCGCGAAGACGTGCAAGATTACGACAAGCTGAAGGCTTTGCTGCTTCGCCGATTTGCGCGTACCGAGGAATACTTCCGGGAGCAGTTTAGGCGGGCACGTGCAGATACCAGGGAGGACTTTGCTGCCTTCGTCGCGAGACTAACGGAGTATTTCGCGAACTGGGTAGACTTGGCGCATGTGGGCACGGATTTTGCTAAACTGAAAGACTTAATGATCCGTGACCAGCTGTACGCGTCGTGCCACAAAGATCTGGTGGCTTTCCTGAAAGAGAACGAACCCGCGACGGTGCAGGAGGCGTCTAGGTTGGCGGAGGCATACCGTACGGCGCATCCGTCCAAACCAGTCGCCAGGGCGTACGTCCAAGATGCTGGGTACGTCGCCGTTGTCGAGGGGTCGCCGGCAGGACTTGGGGACAGGTCGCGTCGGCGTGGTGCCTATAGCGGGCAAGCCCAGGGGCAGCGTAGGGGCTTTCACCAATCACCGGCGTATGGATCCGGTAAGTTTGACCGAGCAGGAGGGCTAGGTCGCGGTAATGGCCGGGGGCGATTTGTGACCTTTGCCGATGACCGACGGCATAGGGACTCTAGTTCCGGTCGCGATGGGTCACGGGGACCCAGGCCTAGAGCAGCACAGGGAGCGGAGTGTTGGACTTGCGGACGCGTGGGTCACTTTTCGCGCGAGTGTAGGGTCGCGAAGTGTTGGAACTGCGGAAGAGCAGATCACATCAGCGTGAACTGCCCTGCAGGTAGGATAGCGGCGAACGCGGACAGTAGCTCCAGTCCATGTTCCCCAAATAAATTTCATCATGCGGCTGCGTGTGTTACATCGGACAACGGAGGCGGACAGTATTCTAAGTGTCCCAGTTGTGAGAAGTTATTATCTTCCGGTGTTTTACCTTGTGGGAGAAAGATCCCCGTTATAAATTCATGTCATACAGGAGGTGGTCTTAGGGTTTATCCGGGGTTTGTTGGGGACGAACCGGTCTCGGTTTTACGAGATACAGGATCTACCGTTGTGGGAGTGCATAGGGACTGCATTCGGGATTCACAGCTTACAGGTGAGACTGTCCCGTGCATCCAATTTTCGGGGGCCATTGAGAAATTACCCATGGCAAAAATAATGATAGATACACCTTTCCTTAGCGGGGAAGTCGAAGCAGTCGTTGGTTGTTTTCCAGGCGCCCAGCTCATCATTGGGAATGTATCACGGGTGGTTTCCCCTTCCGATGAGAACGTGCAAGCATGGTCGCAATCAAAAGGTATTGACTTTTGCGCCGCGGTCGAAACACGTCGACGGGTAGCTGATAAAGATAAGATTAGACCTTTGGCTACCCCAGCGGTCAACCTAGATATCACGCCAGAGCGTTTGGCGAAATTACAAAGGGAGGATCCATCATTAAACCCATGTTTTGGGGAAGCGCGAACCGAGAAAACGAGGAGATATAAGAACGGGTCGTCCTCCTTTTTTGTCCAGGGGGGCATTCTGTTCCGTATGTACGTCACAGTGGCTTCCGTTGAAAAGCAAGTCGTGGTGCCACGGTCGTTAATTGCTACAGTATTGCGTCTGGCCCATGATGTTCCATTAGCGGGTCATATGGGAAGTACTAGAGCCAAGGAAAGAGTTCTGAAAAACTTTTATTGGCCGTCAGTATACAGAGATGTACGTTTATATTGTAAGACGTGCAGTGCGTGCCAAAAGACGACGCATAAGGGTCGTTCACCCCAGGCTCCTCGTCAAGAGATCACCACGGTTTCGGAATCGTTTAAAAAGGTTTCAGTACCTTGTTGATTTAAGAGAAAGACTATCTTCAGCGCGCACTATAGCAGAAGAAGCTTCTGGTATCGCTTCGAAAAGAGCAAAAGACTATAAAGATAGAGGGTCCAAACTGAGAATTTTTAAGCCAGGAGACAAGGTTCTGTTGTTGTTACCTACGGACCATAATAAGTTATTGATGACATGGAAAGGTCCTTATGTTATTGAGCGAGTTGTTTCAAAGGTAGATTACGCTATCCACATTGATGGAACGAGTAAGGTTTTCCATGTTAATATGCTACAGAGATTTTATGAGAGACCACAGTATCTGTGTGCACAGACAAGACCAGAGGAGACTGTCTTCTCTATTGCTTGTACGGGGGTCGTAGACCAGTTGGACTGTGACGTAAGCGACACCGAGGCGCAGGAGGAGTTACAAATTCAATTGCCGGAGTTAACTCCGACACAAGGTTACAGGGACGTAAAAATTAACCCTGACCTTACGAGTTCAAGGAGTAGGGAACTTGAGACCCTGTTAGCGTCATTTCCGGATGTTGTTACGGATTTGCCGGGTCGCACTACGGTGATCCAGCACCAAATAAAGTTGACTTCGGATAAGCCGGTATTTCTTAGACCTTATCCGCTGCCGTTTTCTTCGAGAGATAGAGTCATAAAGGAAGTTGAGTCAATGTTGAAGTTAGATGTGATAGAACCATCAACATCGCCGTATTCATCACCCATCGTCCTCGTGAAAAAACTTGATGGATCGGTGCGGTTCTGTATTGATTTTCGAAGATTGAACACTATTACGGTAGGCGATAGGGAGCCTATTCCGTTTCAGGAGGAATTAATAGCTTCATTGGCCGGGTCCACGTGGTTTTCCAAGATAGATTTGACGAAAGGGTATTGGGAAATCCCGCTTACTGAGGAGTCTAAACAATACACGGCGTTTCAAACGCCCATTGGATTATTCCAATTTAAGGTCATGCCATTTGGGTTGGTAAACGCGCCAGCGACGTTTGCACGATTAATGAGATTAGTGTTGAAGGACATACCTAATGTCGTGTCATTCTTTGATGATATAGCATGCCATACGTCGACATGGTCTGAGCATATTCAGACACTAACAGTAATTTTTCAACGATTACGTCATTTTGGGTTAACGGCTAAACCCGCAAAGATGGATTTGGCATGTCCAGAGATAGTATTCTTAGGACATATTGTGGGTAGGGGCGTTCAGAGACCTGAAGTAACAAAAATTGACAAGTTAGTAGGGTTGCAAATCCCAAAAACAAAGAAACAAGTCAGAAGCTTAGTGGGGATTTTAAATTATTACAGAAAGTTCATTCCAAATTTTTCCTCCTTGTCATCTTCTCTTACTGACCTTACTAAGAAGGGACAACCCGATAAGGTCCAGTGGACGTCTGAATGTCAGACATCATTTGATAATTTGGTGACAGCATTATCATCGTCACCCATTTTGATATTACCCGATTTTCGATCTAATTTTATCCTCAGAACGGATGCGTCGGACTCTGGTGTCGGCGCTTGTCTTCTACAGGAGAAGAACGAATGTCTCCATCCTGTATGTTATGTCAGTAGGAAGTTATTGCAGAGAGAAAGAAAGTATTCTGTGATAGAGCGTGAGTGTCTTGCCATTGTCTGGTCCGTCCAGAAACTAGGACGTTATCTCATGGGACGAGAATTTTGTATCCAGACGGACCACAAGCCACTGACATTTTTGTCGAAGAATCGTTCGTCCAGCCCACGCTTGTCTAGATGGGCATTGGCTTTACAGCCGTACACCTTCGTTATTCAACCAATTCCAGGAACCAGCAATCATATCGCCGACTACCTTAGTCGAGCCTAGGGGAAGATTTCAGGAGCTTATACATCGGAGGACAGGAACATTGACAGGATCTGTGTGAATGAGTCGACTTTAAAATATTGACATTATAAATATGATATGAAGAATGGTTGATAGGTTGAATGGTTTTTGATTCTGTATTAAGTATTGGGGTTAGTTAGCTATTCATGATGTGACACATATATGCATATTGCAGGCCATATTGATCCCCATATTTTCCCCTGATTTCGGTATTTTATATACTAGGGGAACTGCTAGGTCATTTTTTTTTAGTGTACGTATTGCTCACACTCACTCGTTGACAGTCATCTTGATGCGATTTGAAATTAATTGCATTAATTTTTTTGGGGTGGGGGATGATGTCACGAGTGGAGTGAGCGATAGTTAATAATTACGGGGGGAAAGGAGGAGAGTAAAATTAACGCACGGAGACAGGGAAGAAAAGTCGTGCATGTCATGAGTGGGGGGTCTGAAGGAGGCGAAAGCGCGGTATTACTATCACTGCAAGTTAGAAGGTCCTAGGGAGCGGATCTGTGAATAATAGCCCATCGGGCAGAGATAAAAGGAAGCAGTCGAGAAGACTAGTGAGAGTCTTTCCAGTTATGACTGGTATGTAGAATGTTGATTGATTATTATGATTGATGTATTATATTATATTCGTCTATTACCATGATGTGAATAAGTATATGTGAGGAATGTGGAAGTCCTTGATATTGAATATAGCAATGTGCGCCACGAGCGATAGATGAAAGTGAGTTCATGGATTTGTAGCGCGAGTGAGTAGTGTGTACTCCGATGGAGGTGTGTTACCGTAAGATGTGTGGTGAGTGAAAGGTGAACTAGTGTGTGTACGCTTCATGGATTGTAAGGAGAGGTGGAGTGAATAGAAATGGTAGGGTATTATACCAATGTAATGTTATTCTTGTAGGTGTCGGGGACGGGCCGCAGAGCCACCTCGATGAGCACAGGGGATAGGCCAGCATAGGGCCGGAGGCCACACATAGGCCAGAAGTGAGGCTGTCAGCGCAGGACAGTAGAGGCACATAAAGTCGTGGCAGTCAGGTCACGGACAGGGACGTAGATATGAGAGTGAATGAGATACTATATTGTTGCCATGTTGATAGGCTAGTGAACTGATACTATGTTGTTGCCATGTTGATAGGCTAGTGAACTGATACTATGTTGTTGCCATGTTGATGGCTATGGAAATAATAACGTGTTATTGCCCTGCTGAGGTGCTAGGGGAGTGCTAAGGTGCATGACAATAGGAAGGTGATATTGAGAGACTGCGGTGCCAGTGAATCATTAATGTACTATTAAGACCCTGAGGGGAGAGGCTGAGGCCGAAGTGCCTTTAGGAGTAACTACCGGATTGTGGATCCGAGGGAGCGTGTGTGTGAGAATAAGGCCGTTGTACGGCAGTCATTTCAATAATATAATGTATGTAATTGCGCTATTATATGTATAATTATGTTTAATAAATGTGTGAGTCTGATGGATTGTTCTGTTAAGTGTTAACTTGTTTGTTCGTGATTGTTGTCCTGTCATACTTATTACATCTCCCAGTCTGGGATTTGTGACACTGACGTTCCAGGTACCAAGTTTTAGTATTTTTCTGTTTTTGCCAGGTGCACACTTTACGTCAGCTTTTTGACTTTTGGTCTAGCTCCAACCACCTTATGAAGCAGGCTGACGTGGCGGAACAACACCCAACTGCCTGGGGGCTGCCCAGGTTACGGCGGGCGGTAGTTGATCAATGCAGCTGAAAAGCCGCTCCCACCGACAGAGGGGACCCCTGGCGCTCATCCGTACGCCAAATGGATTGAGCTTATCACCGGTAACTGCCACCTCCCGTGTTGTGCCCATCCGTAACGGATGGCTGGAGTGTCCTCTCCAAATCGGAAATGGGTGGGCTTATAGAGGAGAGACAGACGCTTGCCAAGCCCGAGCAAACGCCTCCTCGTTTTGCTGCCTTGCCTGGGCTATTTTTAAAAGATGGTGCTTTGCCCAGAGGCACCACCCCTCTCTCTGCCATTCTAGTTAAACCCAAGGGAGAGACCAGGTCAATACATTTGGAACTAGTCCGGCTGCAGGAGATGCTGGAAGCCAGTTTGATGCAGTTCTCCCTGACAACCACCTTCGGGTCTCCACTCCTGATTTTCTGTCTGGGTTTACTCCCATAGCCTTTGCTATCATAGCAACACACAAGGCAGTGTGGTATTTGTATTCAGGGTTACCTTCCCCTAGTCTTCCTCTCTCCCGAGATGACCCACAAGACAGTGGGGGTGACAGTAGCAGGCTGTATTGTGTACTGTCATACAATAGCAGAAAACTCTGGCCTGACATGATGATTCAAATACTGGAGAAGTTAGTCTTATACAGGGTATAGAGGGAGTCTTTAGCTCTGTACCTTTGCATAAAATTTATTTGAAGTCAGACTTTATAACAGGTCGAGTGGTAGTTGGACTTAAGTCTGGTTTGCCAATAGAGGGAGTATCTCTATTGTTAGGAAATGATCTTGCCGGTGAAGTGATACCTACTGTGCAGTTGACTTCAAAACCTAGTACTGATGACGAAAGTGAAGATACAAACATATATCCTTCATGTGCGGTGACTCGAGCTATGGCTAAAAAGGAAGAGCAGTCAGATGACCGTGAAGAGATTTGCAAAGAAGATAGGTCGACGGAATCCAGTGTAGATAATTCTTATGATCTTTCTAATACTTTTCTAGGATCCATATTACATGAAGAAGATGTCAGTCATTCCGATGTTATGCGGGAAGATAAGAATTTATCATATGATAGAGACCAGTTAATTAAAGAACAAGGCTTAGATCCTAGCTTACAGCCATTGCCGGATCAAGTTCTGAGCGACGAAGAACTGAATAAAGTACCAAAAGGGTACTTCATAAAAGATGGAGTACTTATGAGAAAATGGAGACCCATTGATGTCCGCGCAACGGAAGAGTGGGCGGTTGTCTATCAAGTTGTGGTTCCAAAACCATATAGGCACGAGATACTTGCCATGGCCCATAATTTACCTCTGGGTGGCCATTTGGGTATAAGGAAGACCAATGACAGGATAACGAGACATTTTTTTTGGCCAGGAATTAACAAGGATGTGGCTTATTTTTGTAATACATGTCACACATGTCAGATAGTGGGAAAACCAAATGCTGGAAAAAGAATGGCCCCTTTGCAGCCAATTCCAATTTGTGGGGAGCCTTTTTCTAAGGTTATCGTTGATTGCGTTGGTCCTTTGCCAAAGACCAGCTCAGGAAATCAATATTTATTAACCATAATGTGTACATCCACTAGATTTCCTGAGGCGATTCCTCTTAGGAATATTAAGACACAGAGTATTGTGAAAGCTCTGGTAAAGTTTTTTTACTTTATTTGGATTGCCCAAAGAAATACAGTCTGATCAGGGCAGTAACTTTATGTCGAGACTGTTTAAACAAGTTATTGGTGAACTGGGGACAAAACAAATTAAGTCGTCTGCGTACCACCCAGAATCTCGGGGAGCTTCAGAGAGATTCCACGCTACTTTAAAGAATATGATGAGAACATATTGCTATGATAGCGAGAAAAATTGGGACGAAGGAATACATTTGCTGTTGTTTGCAGCTAGAGAGTCAGTTCAAGAATCACTAGGATTTAGTCCTTTTGAGTTAGTGTTTGGACATAATGTTCGTGGGCCGTTGGCTCTGTTAAAAGAAAAATGGATCGGTGATGATCCTCAAATGAATGTATTAGATTATGTGCAGAAGTTTAGAGAGACTGCATAAGGCTTGTGAATTAGCAAAAGAGAATTTGGGATGTGCCCAAGAGAAAATGAAATTTTGGTATGACAGGAAGGCCAGGACAAGAAGTTTTAAACCTGGAGATAAGGTCCTTGTTTTGTTTCCCCTGGAGTCAAATCCTCTCCAGGCTAGATTTTATGGACCCTGTGAATTTGAGACAAAAATTAATGATCTCAATTATATAATAAAAACTCCAGATAGGAGAAAGAGTACACAGTTGTGTCATATTAATATGTTGAAAATGTATCATGAAAAGCCAGTTGAGATTGTTGCTGTAGTGAATGAAGTAGATAATGATATGGAGTCACAAGAAGAGACTCAAGATGTACATCTCAGACATGATGTGATATCCCCTAAGTTGTCAAATTCTGGGATTATACAGAATGTTGATTGGAAATTACATTATGTGAAATTGCGTCCAAGAGAGCGCTTGAAAGATTTGGTGTGAGGTATCCAGATTTATTTTCTGATGTTGCAGAAACATGATGTACATATTATACATGTGAAAGGGAGAGAGAATGTAATTGCTGATTGCCTTTCCAGATGTCATTGATGCTATGTATTTGGATTGTTTACCCTTCTTATTTGAATGAAATTTTGTTGAAATGAATTTCTTGTAAAAATTTTGCTCTAGGGATCAAAATTTTGTTTTGTGGGAAGGAGGTGTCACGATTAAGGTTGATGACCTTGTACGCCACGAGTATAGAGGGGGTAAACTTAGTAGGGGAGAAGGGGAGTTTTTTTAAGTTGTTGACTAGCATGAAAGATTACTATCACGAGGAAGGTCGGTGGCCTTGTGCGCCACGAGTCTAGGGGGGTGAGCTTAGCAGGGGAAAACACGGTTTTTAACATTGTTGACGAGCGTGGATAGATACACACGACTCGCTTTAAACTAGTCGCGTGTGCAAAAACCTCGGGAGTATAAGTAGAGGAGAAGCTCGACACACGAGGTTCCCAAGTTATTCAGTCCTAGAGGAAGACGGAGAGAGAAGTGGTCCGGGCGACAAGTGGAAGGTCGTGCCATGGGGACCAGGGGTGTTAGGTGTGTGAGGGATCCATGATGTTCACATGTATTTCCCAATAAGAAGAATTTAATCGGTCCGGGCGACCAGTGGAAGGTCGTGCCATGGGGACCAGAAGTTGAGGAGTTCTGATGATAGGATGGGAACCCATCAGAAGCTCGTGATTTGCGATGGCGGGTGTGAACCGTCGATGTGCTGTGTGTTTGCAGGAGAAGAGTCTTTGAGGACGGGCTGATAACCCCTCAAGGAGCTAGTAATCTACGATGGCGGGTGTGAACTGTGTGTTCTTATTTGTGTGAAGCCAGGGACGTCTGTTTCCCCTTTTATCGTCGAAGTTAGAGATCTAGAAAGGATCGTGTGAACTCTGGAGACGTGAAACTGCATCAACGAGGAGGGCAGCTGTTGACAGTGACTATTAAGTATACGTAGTTAAGTTTATAGACAGAGGGATTAGATCTAGATGTGAAACGGGGAATAGAGAATAGCCATGATCCCCAAGAGTAAATTTGAAGTATCTCTGTTTTTGTGATTATGTATGTGATTATTATGAGTTGAATGTTTTGACATAAGTTTTGTCATGCATTTATAATTAAATATCGTTTAATTTAAATTTCACTCCATGTGTCCGTTGATCGCTGGTCTGCTTGCTTAGCTTGTTAGCTGGGTTTAAAAGGTAAATAAGTTAGGTACTCATCACACACGTGGTCGTGACCATCTTCACGCACGTGATCGTGACACCCCGCTGTCCTGTAACCAGATAGTCCTTTTATTCTCCAACTCTGCCCGTCGCTAGCCGTAGGGTGACAAGGCAATAAATCTTGACTGGGGATTTCCCGTTACCTGTGTAGTCTGTGTGTGGGATAGGCGCGTGGGTGAACACAAATCTCGAAACGAAGCGTGAAAGGTTGAATATAGCTATGGCCAATATAAAAAACTCCATCGTGAAAGAAATACTCTTGAAAATCCAGCTAGTTTTCACACCAAATCTCATAATTTTTATGCCCAAATGATCACAGCCACTTGAACTAACAATCCACAAAGTTTCAGAAATGAAATCCAGTGATGAAATATTAAAAATACACAGAAACTACAGAGCAAATTGTAAGACCCCTTTCACACGGCGAGGGTCCACCCGCGCCCGCACATTGCGTGGGGCCCACCCGCACCCGCATACCCTTTCACACGGCGCGGGTGAAAATGGCACCCGCACTTAGATCTCTCCAGTTTTTAAAATCTATTTTACATTGTACAGTCGTGAAATATGGACAGTGATCGGTTTCTCCTCCTATATCTTGTATTTGCGACAAAAGAGGAGACATGGATGTACATTATCGATGTATCCTTTGATAGACGAAAGAACTTGTTCCACAGAGCTGGCCTCCCTAGCACTAATGATAATTATTAGCAGTTCTATATCAATAATTATCTGCATCCATACTGTTTCTGCAGAAAAAAAAAAGTCACAATCAAAAGAAAATACGGGATTAAAGCGCAGCCAAGGACACATTCCTTCATACGGTGTACAATTTCAACTTCGCGGGTGCGGGTACCCTAGGGGAACCCGCGCAAACATTTCGCCCGCAAACAAGCTCGACCCGCACCCGCGCCGTGTGAAAGGCTCCATTGAAAACCTCAGCCTTAGGTTTGCGCGGGCCCCGCACATAAGTGCGGGTGCGGGTTGACCCGCGCCGTGTGAAAGGGAGATAACGCAGCCTGCCAGGCGCAGTTCACAATTCACAAAATGAGTTAGAGAGAAAGAAAGAGAGAGAGAGGTGGGCGGGTGGGTGGGTTGAGGGATTGCACACGAGGGAGCACTAGGCTATCACTAAAACTTCATGCACTGACGTATCACTAAAAATATGCATGACAAAGTTTGGTAATCCAGAAATATGGCATTAAATGTTAGTTTTAAAGGAAACAAATCTGTCTTACCAATAAAAAGTTCGGCTTTTGAACAGAAAAAACACAACCAAAAACACTTGAGTATTTTCACCATGAGGTTCAGTGTAAATTGTTTGTGGTTTTTCCTCTCTTCTACTATTTGCTCAGACCGGGTCAGCTGGTGTTATCAACTCAGCGACGATATTAATGATAATGTAGATGATGGCGGTATGGGTAATGTTGGTAGGTGTGATACTAATGGTGGCAGTAGCTGTAGTATTTAAAGCAATGTCATGATTATATAATCACTGTAATAAATACACTTGGGTGATGGAAAACAAAAGAGTCTCAAATGTTACATTTCCTTCGCTTTTTTTCTTTTCTGGCATCCTCCAGCCCAGACCTCCCAGCCCACATCTGTTACAATGTCAAACTTCACAGTTTTAGGAAGAGCTGGTACCGTCGACATCTCTTAATTTTTTTTTTCACGTTTTCACAACAGTCGGTTGTTTCAAGAAGTTAAAGTGCCTATACCTTTTGAAAATCCTAACATCTTTATCAAGCCACCTCTGTGTGGGAAGAGTATGGGCAGATATGGCTTTATAGAGTCTACCAGAGAGAGAAAGAGAGAGAGAAAGAAAGTGAAAAAGAGAAAGAGATAAAGAGACAGAGTGAGGTGGCGAGACTAGGCGAGGGGAATAGTTTTATCCCGAGCAACTCTGGATGGCCCAGCTAGTTACAACAATACAGATGATATCGTTTCTATAAATATTGTAAGGACGTCAAGTCTTAACTACAGAATTATATAACCTGAGATTTGACACTGACATAATGTATCTTCCTACTTCGGCAAAGCCAAGGACAAATTTCTCCACAGAACAACAACCGCAAAAACCGATTACGTTGTCACGAGCAGGTGAGCTGGGATCAGTAGTTACGGGGGAAGGGGGTAGAGTAAAGTTAACCCACGGCCCACGGGTAATGAAAAGCGTGCATGTTGTGAGTGGGGGGGGGGGGTCTGCATGAGGCGAGAGCGCTGTACTACTATCACTGCAAGTTAGAAGGTCCCAGGGGACGGACGTAAGTGAGAACAGTCGGGAGATTGTGACAGTGTTTTCCAGTGATGACTGGTAGGTGGAACGATGATTGATAATTATGATTGATGTATTATATTCGTCTACGACCATGATGTAAATAAGTATATGTGAGGAATGTGGAAGTCCTTGATACTGTATATAGCAATGTGCGCCATGAGCGATAGATGGAAGTTAGCTTCATGGATTTGTAGCGAGAGTGAGTAGGGTGTAATACGGTGGAGGTGTTACCGTAAGATGTTTGGTGAGTGAAATGTGAACTATTGTGTGTACGCTTCATGAGTTGTAATGAGAGGTGAAGTGATTAGAAATGGTATGGTATTATACCAATGTAATGTTATTTTTGTAGGTGCCGGGGTCGGGCCGAAGCGCCGCCTACGGTGAGCACAGGGGATAGGCCAGCATAGGCCAAAGGCCACACATAGGCCAGGAGTGAAGCTGTCGGTGTAGGACAGTCGCAGCACATGAGTCGTGGCAGTCTGGCCACAGACAGGGATGTATATAGGATTGTGAATGTGCTATTAAGATGTGCTATTGTGACATGGATGTATTACTGTGCGAATGAGATATTCATGTGAATTGAAGTATTAACGTGCTATGGCCACGTGAAGTGTATAGGAGGCTAAGGTGTATTGCCATAGGGAGGTGCTATTGAGAGACTGTGGTGTGAAAGAATATTAGTGTGTCATTAAGACCCTGAGTGGAGAGGCTGAGGCCGAGGTGTCTTTAGAGTAATTACCGGGTTGTGGACCCGAGGAAGTGTGCTTACGGAAGAAGGCCGTGGACGGCAGTTAACTTGAAGAATATAATGTATGTATGTAATTGCATTATTATCCTTATCTTTATATTTATGTTTAATAAATGTGTGAGTCTGATGGGTTGTTCTGTTAAGTGTTATACTTGTTCGTTCGTGATTGTTGTCCTGTCATAAACTATTACATCTCCCAGTCTGGGATTTGTGACACTGGGGGCTCGTCCTGTTTACCTGTGGTCTTTTTGACATTGTGTATTCGTCTTATCTAGTTGTTTTTCTGTTGTGCTAGGAATTTGTGCTGTTGCCTTTGTTCGTGGGATGAATGGAAATTCCATGATGATATGATTTATGTATATTTATGAATATGTATTGATGCATGTATTGCTATAAATATGTATTAATGTGTACTTAAACTTTTCAGAGAGACAGTGTGTGTGCGTGCAGCCTGAGGAGACAAGCAGCCAGAGCTACGTGTAAGGGAGGAATTAGACTAAAAAAGTTGAAAGTTAAGTAAAACTGAAATTTTTGTGCCCTGGATTGTGGGCTGTCCCTTTGATCTGACTTTTTCTCTGTTTTGCTGTTTTTGTTGTAATTGATTATACGGGCGGTGGCGCGGGTTTGCTGTGGTGAACTTGGTTTGTCCTCTTCGGGAGGTGGGCTAAACTTGGAGCCACGCTCATCACAGTGAACAGTTCTTTAGGGCTTTGTTATTGTTTAGTTGTAGCGTCGATATCTTCTCTGTTTCTACAGGAAGACGTATTCTCTTGTCCCCTCTCTGACCTATCTGTAGATACGTTCTTTTTTTCAGACTCTGTTCTTGTTCGTACCTTGTAGTGTAATCGGCGTAGTTAGGTTGCATTTTTTTTCCCATTATAGTTTTTTTTAGAAGTCTTTGTCCTAGTCTGGTTCGTTGTCCTTGATGTCCGTGTGGTCCTTCTTCTGAATTTCCTCATTCTTGTCCTTTCTAGTCTCTGTTGTTATTTAATAGTGCTATACATTTTATGAACATAGAATTAGTTAGAGAGTAGGCTATAGAATTTTCAGTTAGGTATGTTCTGAATAGCATTTGGAAATAGTGCTTGTTGTTAACTACTACTACCACCTCTACTACTACTGCTACTACTACAACTACTACTACTCTATTACTACTACTACTACAACTACTACTACAAGTACTACTACTACTACTACTACTACTACAACTACTACTACTACTACTACAACTACAACTACTACTACAACTACTAATAATAGTTCGTCCATCAGGTATGATGATGACCTTAACAACACCAGAGGAATAAAGAACAGAAATTGTTGAGAATTTCAACACATGGACAATAAAGAGAACTAAAGGACACAGAGGACAGAATGGAAAGACTGTTCTTTCATGACTTATGGCTTCTCATGTGACTGATAAGTCCTATTTTTGCCCTGCAGACCCTTCCGCATAAATGACAAGAGTGCTCCGTTGGTTCAGTACCACTGGGCCTTTTCTTGCGCCGTTCTCTTTTTTTGATAGCCTGCTGGACTCTGTCAGCTTCCCATGCTTTGCTGCCTCTGGTAAGGGCCGCCCTCCAATTTGCACGATCAAGCGAGAGCTTTTCCCACTCACTCACATCAATGGCAAAGGCCTTCAGTGATTGCTTGAGAGTGTCTTTGTAACGTCTCTTTGGGGCCCCAACATTCCTCGTTCCATTGGAGAGCTCAGAGAAGAAGATTTGCTTAGGGAGTCTGGAGTCGGGCATTCTGACAACATGTCCTGCCCAACGTAGCTGAATTTTTTTCAGGTGGCAGAAGATGCTCAATTCCTTGGCAGGATTGAGGACCTCAGTGTCTGGAATTTTATCCTGCCATTTGATCCTTAGGATCTTTCTAAGGCAGGCCAGATGAAAGTGATTTAGCTTTCTGGCATGCGATTGGTACACTGTCCAGGTTTCAGCAGCATAAAGTAGGGTGGGAAGGACCACAGCATTGTACACTTTCAGCTTAGTGTCTGTGCGAATGCCGGCGACATCCCATACTCTCTTTCGAAGCCTGCCAAATGCAGAGCTGGCTTTGCTGATTCTTGAGAGAATTTCAGTATCAACACGAGCCGCGGAAGACAGTGTACTGCCAAGATAGGTGAAGTTCTCCGACACCTTCAGAAGACTGTCATGGACTTTGATATTTGGGGTCACAGGATACTTGTCGTCTGGAGTAGGCTGATGGAGCACTTCCGTCTTCTTTGTGCTTATTGTGAGGCCAAAGTTGTCACAGGCACTAGAGAACTTATCAACACAGTTTTGCATGCTATCCTCATCGTGTGCCAGAAGTGCAAAATCATCAGCAAATAGTAGGTCACAGACTTGAGTACTTTTGGTTTTGGTTTTTGCCTGAAGTCTCCTGAGGTTGAATAGACTGCCATCAGTTCGGTACTTGATGCTTACCCCTTGAGGAGGAGAGCTAAAGGCTTCTTGTAGCATTGCAGAGAACATGATGCTGAACAGAGTTGGGGCTAAGACACAACCCTGTTTTACCCCATTTGTGACAGCAAAGGGCTCTGAAACACTGCCGTTGCTTTTGACTGCAGCTTGCATGCCATCATGAAACTGGC
>CAWVPB010000026.1:2500-22500 GCA_963931925.1 Onchidella celtica | reverse complement strand
CACACACATACACACAAATGTCGGCTATTTTGGCGCCTTGCATAGATCGTTATTTATAGCTCACTGCCCGCCCAAGCCTGACATTACCCAACCAGGACGAAGCTATGTTACAGGAAGAACTGCCGGATGTAGAATATAAAAGAGGTCTTTACACCCTACAGGATTCAGGTTGAGGTGTTAGTGTCTAGTGCAGTGATCCTCCCAGATAGAAGAAAAACCTCTACACATACAGCGTTCAGTTGTTGGGCAGGGTACTCAAGCTACAACTTCACAACGTCTGTCGTACCGTCAGCATAAACAGGTGAGTGTAAACACTTTAAAGATTGAGTTTTACAGTAGACGTGATTTACTGTGTGGTGTGTAGCAAAGATCAGCTCAACATTTTGTTTAATGTTTGATTTCTTTTTCTTTTCTTCAAATCATTTGATCGGTCATTCTGGCAATCTCTGTGGTCAAAACTGATGTCGATTAACAGTTCTGTGATATCTCTCATCAAGCGAGCACAGACATAAAAGTTCTGTATGTAAAGTGAGACACTCAACCGTGTACAGACATATCTGTCAGTAATTTTGAAGATCTGACAGATATTAAATAATGACGTAGCGTATGTTACACAACGAAGTTGAATGTTTCACATCTCACATGAATAGAGAAAGGGAATGGTCTACTATTCATCAGAAACAAAAAAGTCCAAAAATTTGTGTTAGGAATGTTAAAACAAAATTATTATTGTTTGTCCCCTAGCTTAAGTGCCCACATTATTGTGTCTGCCCGAGTCTCGCATGTGTGTGCAACTCTATTTATTGGCCAACATTTAAAAAAATGCGTCCAGGCAACGAAGCAACAAAGTCGCATAGCTTAAGAGCTAAGGGTGACACAAATGGTCACGTCACAGTTGAGTCTGTAGGCAATGTGTCCACGTCATCAAACATAACGAGTCCTTGTGTTTTGTGCTCACTCAGCCATCACATAAATTTGGACAATTCCAAACGGTTGTAATTCTAAATTTTAAGGTTTGCAGGTGAGTTCAACACCGTGAATGACAAACCAAGGCGTGGGTTTATTTCAGATATAAAATTGTAGATTGAAGAAGAGAAAAAATGTCAAATTTTATCCCAGAAATAGATACATTAGTTGCTCTTTTTCTTTCACAAACATAAACTGCTGTGGTTTATTCTCATATCAATGATGTATTCCATCATGTAGGGGCTATAATTCAATAGTAGGGGCAATAATTCAATAGACTGTGGGATAACCCAGTGTGCAGAAAGCACGAAGTCACTTTAGTTATGATGACGTGGATAAATTACCCCCACAAAGAGCTCTGACAAATGCCGACCCCGCCAATCCCACCCCACCCCCATTCACTCTCAAACTGTCATCAACCCCCATCCCTCAGCCTGGCATGTCGTGTCGTAACCAAATGAAACAGAAAATAACTTTCACTGACACACAAAAATATTCGTAGTCTCTGTTTTAAGTCGGAATAGATTTGATTCCTTGTGTGTGCATGTCCATAGTCTGTCTGTGCAGAGATATCGGGACAGCAATGACGTCACTTTCTTTCGTAAGTTTGGTGGGGGGGGGGGATTCCCCTGTGGACGTTATTATGGGCATGTCAACGTCACATGACATGACGTAAATGTTCAGGCATGCGCAGCTACCCGACAGTTACACCATAATATCTATTCACCACCCGGTCTATAAATTGTTATGGCAGGACACAAAGAGATTTGTCTGTATAATGTACGAGTTACTACAGTGCAGGCCAGAAAAGTTGTACGGCTTTTTTCTTGTATTGATACCACCACTTTTAATGGAAGGAGATAGCTCGAATTTAATTCCACATCTACACTCGATTTTTTTGTTTTTGTTTTGAGTGAAGTGAAAAAAAAAATAACCCACCAAAAACAACAACAAAAAATTACCATCACAGAATCTCCGTTGTCCGCTTTACTGGGCCGTGTCATGCACATTTTCTATATAACTTTTAGTTTTCTTTCCTTGAAAAATTGGCCTCTTAACAATTAGAAGAGATACAAAAGTGATGATCTGAAAGTCCGGATAGGTGGAAGTCAGATTAATGCAACTTGCCTGTTACATGCACTCTATTTGCCGCCACATATTTCTGAATTTTGCTGTTACCTGTGATAATTTCGTCATCTCACACCCGAATAAACAGTTTCGATAAATACAATCATGCCACCATCAAAGTCTCAAGTGTTACAAAGACAGAAAAAAACATTCTCAGAGATTTTTAAAATAAGATTTGATGTTGAGAAACTGCCTGAAATCGTCGATTTTTTCGCCATATAATCACCATGTCGTGAGAACTGCAAAAAAAAAATTAAAAAAAAATAAAAATTAATAATAATGATTGAACAGAAAAATTATACAGATGGATGAGCTATGACAATACAAAAAACATGCCCAAAATGATAGGCAATTTTGATCTGGATCGGATTGAAAAATGCTTTCAGAAACGGTTTGCATAAATGACAAAGAGTCCTTGATAAAATAGTATACAAATAGATGAAACAATCGTTTGCTGTACATTGTGATTTTGTTGCTTTTGAAACAAAACTGAGGAAAAGTTTAAAATCCATTGGCAAAAAAGGTTTATGAATGAAAGATAAATGTTGCTGCTTTTTATTCATATCAATAATTGTTAAAGATAACCCAGGCACACATGAAATGAAAATAGGAAAATAGCTGGGGGGGGGGGGGGGAGTAATCTCAGCACTACAATTGAAGTCACCGAGTTAACCATGTGAGACAATGTGATGAATGACGAGAGAGCGGTTTGTAGCTGAAAAGTGGTGGCCCAGAACACATTAGATAATAGTAGGGGGGCCAAGCCGTCAAATGGCCGGGAACCTTGCACAAAAACATATACTCCTGATTTCGCTATAAATTTTAGGAGACCCACACTCTGGGCTACTGAAAATGCCGGATATAATGAGATAAAGGGTGGCAACGCTACGAAATTCCTCAAAAACATCTCTTACGTGACATTACAGATTAGCGCTCTTTTCAGCCAAAATGACAGTAACAAAAATGTACCCAGCCAAATATTAAAGAGATACCCATGCTTAATATACATCAAAGTAAAAAGAATTCAATTTCCTACCACATGAACGTTATACGTACTGATTTGTGTTTATTACAAGAAATCTATTGGACAAAATCAAAACTATACCCCTTATATCGCTAAACATTGCTAGTCCAATATTCCAAAAAATCTTATAAAATATACCAGATGGCTAAGGTTGAACTTTACTGCCTATTATCATAGACAAGTACCCATTGAAGTTTTTGAAAAACATAATGCAACAATTTGAAGATCAAATTATTAATAATAGCAGTTACAGTAATACGTCGATTTGGAGGATCCGCCCTGAACTGCTTCACATATTTAGAAATGTTAGTAATAGTGCGTTACGTCTGTTGTTGAGGCTGAGATATGAAAACAACATTGCTAGCAAGACTTAGTTGTTTCCTTACAGCAGTTCGAGCCAGGTTCATTCAAGTTGAATTATATCGGAATGTGCTGTGGAAACAATATGTTAGTGCTTGAGAAACAAGTCAAATAGACAAACCCCTCTGTGCTGTCCAGTGCGATCTGCAGACAACCTCCAACAAACTATCAGTCTTAGCGTGGCCTAAGTATATCCTGTTTAGTAACTGGATGCATATTGAAAGTTTCCTGCTGGTTTTGAATGAAAATTAAATTTCGGTTCCAGATCCGATCGATGCCACCTGTGAGAATTTGAGCATTTTGCAATAAATGACAAACTCCAAGATAGCCGCCACGGAAAAGGTCCGGTGTCCTTCACATTACAATTAAGAACAATTTCCACAGTGGTTTTTTTTGTTGTTTTTTTTCTACAGTTGGAAATAATCGAGTTTGTTAAAACAACAGAAGCATATCAAAATAGACATACATACATTTTGGTGCCAATTGTTTAATCTTAATTCGAAAAAAACCATGGTTGAATGGGTGAGGGGTGATGCAGATGCATTTAGTCTCCAAAGACACCTACAAACTGATCACCACCGTATTAATAGATGTGTAATTGAGGTCCTTAATGATATTCTTTCATGTCATCACTGTTTCACCAATGCCCCATTACTTCAACCACAGTAACTTCAATGGGAGAATTCTCACTTTTAGGTGGGTCATATCCAATTCACAGATGAGGTAGGAAACTGGTTTTTAGTGGTCTTCAGCTGGATTCGTCTCAGCTGCTGCATCCCTAACAGGTTTGCTATAGAGGTTGTCTCCTTTCGTTTGCACAACTGAATACAGGACAGTACATTAGCTTGTGCTGCAGCTCGTTTTGCAACTGCAGCTAAACAGGTTAAGAGCTTTTTTTCGGTGCTCTCAGCTGCATCTCCACAGACCATGTCGTCACAGTGCAGAGGGTTGAAGTTTGGAAATGAGCCACCAGCAACTTTCCACGGTAACACCTGATGATGCTGAACGTCCAGACACTGTGTCTGATACTGTTCATAGATGGTGAAAAGCTGAGCAGCTTTGTTGTGATATACCTCTTGGCTGCAATTTTCGTGCTGAAAATATGCATTTTCCTCAAGAATGTCCCCTACGCCCGATGATTCAGCGAAGCTATGAAGTGAAGCAGAATTCTATGATTTCTTCCTCTGTTTAATACGTGTTCCCAACTCTTGGAAGACAGAGAACATTACATTTTTAACTTGGTAAGAACTGTTGTGTTTCCAGTGACAGCAAACGAGGAAACAGGACATGGATTGCAAAGATGTTCAGCATGATGGTTTCGGGGATGCTGACAAACAATAGTAACGGACATGACATTACTGGTTGGCAATAATACTTTCATGAAATATGCTATATTGACCAGACTTCTATGCATTTCTACGTGCAGGGTGTTAGCGAGACATGGCAGTACGTCTGTGTCGTCTGAGATGACTTTAACGTTATGATACCCATCACTGATTTCCTGAATCATGTGATATACCACAATAACACCAGCTTTCTCGTGATTGATAGATGTGTGCTGGATTCCACCTCCCAGTTGTACTGGTTGTGGGTCTGGGCCTATGACAATGCGATGTGTACTCACTGAATGCTACAGAGACCTCACCTGGCTGATAGTCATCCGTCTGGTTTGTTCTTCGTACGTAGCAACGGTGAGAACAATGGTCTGCTGAGGAACGCGACGGCTCTTCGTAGTGTTAATAAAAATGACGATTGAGTCCTCTCTGGATGGGGGAGGGGGGGCATGCAGCAGGACTTTCTACTTGGTTTGAAACACTGATCGAAAACCACATACAGAATACGAGCATTCTCATCACGAAGGATACGTCTCTTCACCGCTGAAGTGATAAATTCAGACACTTTGGGGAAACTTGTCGTGGCATGGGTCCACAGGCAACAAGGATGTCTACATCTGAAACCCTATGGTGAAATTTTCAGTAGAAATCTTACCCTCTTTGTTTCAACATTGGCTTGCTGGTAGATTGCATTTCCACCATTTGACCAAAGAGAGATGACGACAGTGAATGAGTTGTAATGGGAACAAAGTCTCTGTTAGGTTACAAAAGCGTGCAAAGTTGAATTCAGGTTCAATACTTAGCTCAAGAGTGGAAGGTGTATCCCTGGCCCTACTGTGAATCGCACAATAATGTGTTCTCACAACTTCAGATGACAACTCTCTTTTGCCCAATATTCTACACACTCTAAGCAAAAATTTCATTTTTTCTGTTCTACTGATGAAGGAAAAGTACAATCTTTCAAATACTTGCAGTTAAAAATGTAAGAAGATAAGCAATGCATTTGAAGAAATTTGTTTTCTCCCTCTTATAAATCTGTTCCTTGCACTTATACAGTTTCATATGTAGTTACATAACTTTGCCACCGATACGTTTATCAGTTTATCAGTTTATCAGTTTATCAGTTTATCAGTTTATCAGTTTATCAGTTTATCAGTTTATCAGTTTATCAGTTTATCAGTTTATCAGTTTATCAGTTTATCAGTTTATCAGTTTATCAGTTTTCTGCTGAAGCCTTGGGAAACAGGGAGGAGGAGGAGGCATTTAGGTCGTTTCAATGAATTTATATATATTGATATTAGCAACAGTGGAATTATCGAAGGCAATGTTGGACATTGATGCCATGGGGAGTGATAGTGCCGAGCTGGAAAATTAATCGTTGTTCGGCCTCAAAGCGTACATCAGCGCCTGCGTGACAAGACTTGAGCCCCAGAATTTGAATGTTGTTGGATGGCTAATGGTCTGGTCGATTAAAATGGACAGAAACAGGCTTTCCATTTTGATTTTCAATGTCACGGAGGTGCTCCCGAAACCGAGTGTGAAGCTGACGTCCCGTTTCACCAATGTACAACATATGACACCTGGCACAGCGGATAGCATACATCAGATTACGACTATGGCAAGTGAAGCTTTCCTTAATGCTGAACGTCGGCAAAGGGCACTCGATGGAAGACGATTGAAGGACATGTGTGCACGTCTTGCAACGAGAATTGCCACACGGTTTAGTACCGCAACGATCAGTGTGAATGAGCCTGCTCCGGACCAAAATGTCTTTTAAGTTTTTGGATCGTCTATATACCAGCAGAGGAGGTGTTGCATCAAGCATGTCATTGAGGCTCTGGTCAGCCCTCAAGATAGAGAGATTTCTAAGGAGGACTAGCTTAATAGGAAAAGACTGGGGGTGATAAGTGAAAACTAGTTTGATACGATTATCTTCCCTCCTTTGTCTGGGAGTGAGGGCATCCAGCCTACTGATGTCACAGGCCCTCGACCAGGCTTTATCCAGAACATGTTCTGGATAACCTCTAAGACGAAAAAATTCTAACATCCTCTTGCCTTCAGTGGCAAAGTCTGCATCCGATTGGCAAAGACGACGCAAACGGAGCAATTGCGAAAAGGGAATGGCATCCTTGCAAGAACGCGGGTGAGAAGAACCATAATGTAGGTACGTATGGCTGTCCGTGTCCTTATAATGCACAGATGTTGACAGTCCCGTGGGTGTCAATGAGACCTTGATGTCCAAAAAGTCGATGGAACCGGTAGAAATATGGGAGGTGTATTTGATGGATAGATGAAAGTCATTGACAAAGGACAAGTAAGCCTCTAATTCAGATTGGGACATAGAGGTCACTCCAAAACCATCGTCAATGAATCTCATATACATCTCTGGTTGACGGCCAGTGTAAGCACTCTTGATAAGAGATTCCAGGTACCCCATAAACAGGCAAGCATAGCTAGGGCCCATTTTTGTACCCATGGCGACACCACTGATTTGATCAAAGAATTCGCCATTAAACTCAAAAGAGTTAAGGGTAAGTACAAGTTCCGTGAGTCGGAGGAGGGTGTGGGTACTAGGATATTTGTCCAGCCTACGGTCCAGAAAATACTGAACGGCTCTCAGTCCATCAACATGAGGTATGGAAGTATACAGAGAACTGACATCCATCAGGAAAAGAAGTTTAGTAGTGGTGTCAGACGCCCGTGCAGATGCGGGGCTCTCTTGTAGAAGAGGGACAGCAGAGAATACATCTGACGTGATACTGCGTGTCGTAAGAGGCGACTAAAGGTGCAAAGGTCCTGGTCTCCCGAGAAGAGCCAGTTGGCGGTGGGCCAACTACCCACCCTGTAAAAATAAACCAGTTACAGAAACACAAGCAAATACTTCAAATCAGTCTTTTATCTTGGGAGAAGGGGGAGCATCTACACCTGTAGATTCAATGAAGGACAATGGACAAAGCCGAAAGGACGCCACTGGCCCGACTGCTCCTTCATCAAGCAAGTCACTCCGGATTGCGTCGTGGAATGTCCGCTCCATGTATGAAGCAGGAAAGAGTGCCCAGGTTACAATGGAGATGAGGCGATACAGACTGCACATACTTGGAGTTAGCGAGACCCGCTGGATACAGTCCGGACTGAAACAACTTAATACTGGGGAAAAGATTTTGTATTCTGGAAGGGAGGACAAAAAGCATACAGAAGGAGTAGCGATCATCTTGAGCAAGCACGCCCAGAGGTCACTGAGGGGATGGGAACCCTATGGAAGGAGAATTATATTGGCATCATTTACTACTAAGAACAAGAACATCAACATGAACATTGTGCAGATATACGCCCCAACAAATGAAGCAACCGATGAGGACAAGGACGACTTCTACAACCAGCTTCAGGAAATAGTTGACACATTGCCAAGAAAAGATGTGAACATTATAATGGGAGACGCCAATGCCAAGATAGGACAGGACAATACAGGGTATGAGGACATTATGGGGTGCAATGGTTTAGGACAAATGAATGAGAATGGAGAGCGGTTTGCAAGTTTCTGCGCATTTAACAGCTATGTGATTGGAGGTTCAGTATTCCCACACAAGAGGATCCATAAGGCCACTTGGATTTCACCGGATGGAGTAACTGAAAATCAGATTGACCACTTTTGCATCACCCGACGATTCAGACGCTCACTAGAGGATGTCATAGTACAGAGAGGAGCAGATGTTGGGTACCAGAGCAGGAACAAAGAGGAGAAAGTTTCAAGTGAGCCTTCTGGATGGAGACAAGAAGGAAGAGTTCCAGCTGACACTGAGGAATAGATTCAAACCCCTTGTTGACCTCGAAGAGACAGTAGATTTGGAGACTCACTGGGCTAAGGTAAAAGGAGTATTTACATCGACATGTCAGGATGTTATTGGGGAAAAGAAAGTGGAACACAAGGAATGGATCAGTCAAAAATCACTGGACTTGATAAGGATAAGAAGAGACCTAAAAGAACAGGTAAATGCAAGTCGTACAAGAAGCTCAAGAGTTGGTAACCAGGAAGAGTACCGAGCATCAGCTAAAGAGGTCAAAAAATCAATTAAAAAAGACAAAGAGGAGTTCATAGGAATGTTAGCAGAGAAAGCAGAGAAGGCAGCAACAGGAGGACACATGAGGATCCACTACCAGACTACAAAGACTCTTGCTGGAAAATATGGAAAACCTGAAGTTCCTGTCAAGGATTACAACAGGAAGGCTATTTTTGGAAAGGAAGCTCAGGCAAAAAGATGGATAGAACATTTTAACAGCCTCTTGAACAGACCTCCACCAAGCAACCCACCCGACATTCTACCCGCAAGAAATGATTTACCGATCAGTTGCGACCCTCCGACTAAAGCAGAGATTAATGATGCCATAAAGCAGTTAAATCGAGGCAAGGCAGCTGGACCAGACCAGATCCCACCAGAGGCGCTGAAGGCAGATGCTGCTGGGGCTGCAGAGGGTCTGCACTCACTATTCTCGAGGATTTGGATCGGAGGCAAGTTTCCAAAGGACTGGAAGGAAGGACACCTCGTGAAGCTCCCAAAAAAAGGGGACCTCAGCAATTGTAGTAACTACAGAGGAATCACACTTCTCTCCATCCCAGGAAAGGTTTTCAATCGGATTATTCTCAAGCGAATACAGAATGCAACAGACCAAAAACTTCGCGAGGAGCAAGCTGGTTTCAGGAGTAATCGATCAACCACCGACCAGATCGCCACGCTGAGAATCATAGTAGAGCAGTCGCTAGAGTGGAACTCCCAACTGATAGTGAACTTCCTTGACTACGAGAAGGCCTTTGATAGCATCGATAGAGAAACACTGTGGAGAATATTGAGACATTATGGAATCCCAGAGAAGATGGTGAATCTTATCAAGAGCATGTACGAGGGGACAAGTTGCAGAGTCGTACATGATGGTGAGCTTACTGACAGCTTTGATATCAAGACTGGTGTTAGGCAGGGTTGTTTGCTGTCCCCATTTCTGTTTATCCTGGTGATTGATTGGCTTATGAAAGAAACCACCAGTGGAGGAAGAAATGGCATACAATGGACCCCATGGACACAGCTGGACGATCTAGATTTTGCAGATGACTTGGCACTATTGTCGCACACACACGACCAGATGCAAGCAAAGACTACAGCTCTAAACAAAATTTCAGAATCTATTGGATTGAGGATACATCCCGCGAAGTCGAAGGTCCTAAAAATTGTTGCACCCCTAAGCGAACAAGTCACAGTAGGAGATCAACCACTGGAAGATGTAGAGTCCTTCTGCTATCTTGGTAGTATCATTGACAATAAGGGAGGAACAGAGGCAGAAGTCAAAGCACGAATTGGAAAGGCACAGGCAGCTTTCACATCCTTAAGCAAGATTTGGAGAACCAAGGATATATCTCTAAAAACAAAGCTGAGGATATTCAACTCGAACGTGAAGTCAGTCCTGTTGTATGGATGTGAGACTTGGAATGCGTCCCAGGCCTGCATAAAGAGAATCCAAGTTTTCATCAACAGATGTTTGAGGAAGCTACTTAAGATCAGATGGACAGACAAGGTCAGCAATGAAATTGTATGGAAAAGAACAAGACAGAACCCAGTCAGAGAGGAAATTGGTAGGAGGCGATGGAGATGGATCGGCCACACTCTCAGGAGGCCAGGAAACAGCATCACGAAGAAGGTATTGGACTGGAATCCCCAGGGCAAGAGATCAAGAGGAAGGCCGCGCGGAACGTGGAGAAGAGCCAGAGAAAATGATGTGCAACGAAGCGGAAAGACTTGGAATAATGTAAAGAGGCTGGCCCATGATAGAGAGGGATGGAAGGTGTTTGTTGGTGGCCTATACCCTGATCCAGGGTGAGAAAGGCAATGATGATGAGTGGTGTCAGAGAAATGCGTTTGCTGAAATATGGTAAGAGCATCATTAGTATCCTTAACATATGTAGGAAGTTGTGTGACAAGAGGCTGGAATACACTATCCAGGAATTGAGAAATCTTTTCGGTGGGGCAAGAACAGGCCGAAACAATGGGTCTTCCTACTGGATTGGTAAGAGCATCATTAGTATTCTTAACATATGTAGGAAGTTGTGTGTCAAGATACGCATGCACACAATCATGTACATGCACACACACATATACACACACTCATAGCAACACACATTCACAGCCACACACACACAGCCATACACACGGCCGTTCGCATACACAGCCACACAGCCATACACATACACAGCCATACACATACACAGCCATACACACATCCACACACACCTATAGCCGTACACACAGCCGTGCACATACACAGCCACACAGCCATACACAGCCACACAGCCATACACATACACAGCCATACACACATCCACACACACCTAGAGCCGTACACACAGCCGTGCACATACACAGCCATACACATACACAGCCACACAGCCATGCACATACACAACCACACACACATCCACACACACCTAGAGCCGTACACACAGCCGTGCACATACACAGCCATACAGGCTGTCATGTCGAATTTCAAATAACTGCCAGGTTTGAAAGCTTAAGAGCTGCAGTCACTAAGAAAACATCAATTTTATTCCAAGTCCTCAAATACATACAACATAAGTGAATGTCCCAGTTTAAAGGAAACAACAACAACAAAATATTGCAAGTGATGAAAAAGTGAAAAGTGAATGATTTCGTGTCATAAAATAAGGAATCAGATGACGTTTAAACCCACTAGGTGAAATGTGTGTGGTTTACATAATCTACATAATCTTCTCCCTCAGACAAAATCCATGTTGACTAGTGAAATCGAGAAAATAAATTAGTACTAGACAAAGATCTTAAAATAGTATTCACCGGTTAATACTATTTTAAGATCTTTGGTACTAGATGAGCAACGTTCCACGGTAATATAATAAAAGCTTACTGTTCTTATTCCTCCACAGATTTCCGACCAACCAATCAGATCCAGCATACCGAGGTAAACACGCTCAATGCAGGGAGACACGACAAACGTGTAACCGTCAGAGGAGAAATATGGGCAACCGCTCAAGTCGAGAGGGGGCTGAGGTGAGAACGAGAGAAAGGAGGAGTGGAGAAAGGGTGTTTGCCAATGGATAGAAATCTGAAAAGAGTGCCGAGACCAGAAAATATAGCCAGTGGTAGCTTTAACGTCATACGTTGTAGTTGATATGGTAGTAATGTTGTATGCAGTGGTTGTGGTAAGGATTGTTTGTGTGTAGATGTCGTTGATCAGGCCAAAGTGGTGATGTGATGTGGTAATTGTATAAATGTAATAGAATCAAAGGAAGGGGAACCACCCTCCTGCTCAATTTAAGAGTTATTAGGAAATTATTTTTGTTAAAGAAAATAAGTTCACTAAATATCTTTTTGTCACAATCTGAAACACGGATACAGAAACATTTCAGGGCTTCTGTATAAAAATGTATGAATTTATCGTCACCGTCTCTGACTTTGTGTCAGGCTTTTCATATACTCATGAAGTTTGTCGTAGTTTTACTTTAACATTCATCATCAAAGAAATCTGGCATATCCGATCTACTCGTTAACCGGAATCTGACCAAAATATTGTGCTGGGCGATTTCTGCTTGACAGGTATTGTATCCAATCGATTACTCAAGACCAGTGCTGGGTAATCCATGGACTGGATATAAGATTGTTTAAAAGTGTGCACATCCAGGTTTTCAAGCACAGCAACATTGTATTATTAAAATCTTCACGGAAAAAAAAAAGCAAGTGATGACCTTTTGATCTTGACACTGTTCTATTTGTTCAAACTTTTGGTGTTTTATTGATATATTTATATCATTTAGGTTTACAGGAGTTTGTAATTGACATGTTATCCTGTACTGAATTTTCTGGAAACATTGACAGTTTGCATCGTAGACAGGATGCACGGACAACATACAAACACACACACACACACACACACACTCACGCACACATACACATAACAGAGAGACGAGGGAGATTCAGAAAGTCAAGAAAAAAGAAATGCCACACGGCTGTCAGAGAAAACTGATCAATTTAATTTGTTGTAATTCACATCAGAGAAAACTGTCAGAGAAACTCTCACACACTTAATGAACAAAATATTGTTAGGGGTATAATTTTGCTCATTCTACGACACACCTGATGACCAAAAGTATATTCCTACCTACATTAAAAGAAAAAAGAAAAACGCACACAAAAATGAAACTTAATACCATGTATCTGTTTTTATTGAATACTGAAAATATACATTACATTTGCGTTATTAAATCTAACAATGTCACTTAAAAAGGAAACGAATGAAAATGAGGCAGATACCGATCTCATAGTCCCATGTTCTCTACATGTCAACAGAGTTATGACATTATTAGATCTCTTCTTTAGACGTGATTATTATCATTCTTTGCAGAAAAAAAAATCTAAACAGTTTCTAGAACTTTTAATTCTTGTGTTGTTGTTTTTCTTTTCTCAGCATGAAAATGTATAAGATTCGTTGTTTCTATTGAAATAGCTAGGCATAGGTAGTCGAATCCATTAGTCTATTTCTCACTCTGTGCCCAACAGCGGGCAAACTTCTCAAGGCGAAACGTAAGATTTGTGCGATGATTGTGAAGTTTTAACAACAGTTTGTCAAGGTTGCTGTGACTGTGAGACAATTTTTGTTCAAAACAAAAGTTTTTAAAGATGACGGAACATCACGGTGGTCCCACTGCTCTAGTGTGTTATGTTGACGGTGTGGCTGATTTGATTCTGTCCGGTGTCAGATTGCCGGGCGCGACTTTAAGAGTGGCCATGTGCAGAAGGTCGGCGGGGGGGGGGGGGCGACGGACCACCTCTGGCTAGTTAGTCTTCTGTAAGGATGTTTTATATAGTAAACGCAAGGCTCGGTGATTCCCCGATAAAGGAATCTGATATAGAGCACATGCATTTCATTGGTATCGAATACACATGACTAACGGTATCGAATAAGCCAAAGCCTCAAGATGGCGGACTAGATCTAGATCAGTGGGACCACCAAACGCTACTAGTGTCAAATTCCTGCTATGCAGACACAGCCATAATTGTCGAGAGTCTGCAGAGTTTTTGTTTAGTGTTTGTTTATATGGCCAACACAGCTCTGGAGCTAGACACTGGCTGGCAAGATGGCAGTGACCTTTTGTTTCAGAACGTCGCCCCACTGCATTTGATAGATCATAGACACCCTGATTATAATATAACGGGTAAGCCCTACGTAAGTACATTTAGTTAGATCTATCTAGCTATTTGCTGTTTTCGTCTAGATCTAGAGTCTAAGTCATTGTGAGAATAGAAACTTTCTTCACCTATTGCTTGAAAACTTTTATTGCAAAATTTACAAAACTCGGGTTGTAGGCCTATGTGAATGTTCCATTGTGATTTTGAGTA
The DNA here is from genome assembly GCA_963931925.1 of Onchidella celtica. Classification (NCBI taxonomy): domain Eukaryota; kingdom Metazoa; phylum Mollusca; class Gastropoda; order Systellommatophora; family Onchidiidae; genus Onchidella; species Onchidella celtica. The sequence continues at coordinate 8,275 of CAWVPB010000026.1, read as the reverse complement.
GGCCTAGATCTAGCCTATTCCGGTAGTGGTGACCTAAAATATGTAGGTCTAATAAACAATATTGTACCATAGGTGCACTCCTGTCAGAACAGCCTATCAACTACCATGTATTGAACACTGCATTAGATGTAGATCTGGACTTGATTTGATTTTGAGATAAGTAATTCCCTGACCAAAACAATAACAACAAAAACACAGTTAAATTCAAAATCTATGGCTAAAGATGGAAATTTGCTGACTGCATTGTAATCAAATGTTCAGAATAGAAAAAAGTCGAGCCAAGATTTCAGGGTAAAGCAATAAAACGGTTCTGTGATGCCCCCACCGCTCCCCCAAGCCCAAAGCACGTGCATATTTAGAAGATGGATAAGCAGATTTAGTGGTTAGGATTTGGGGCTGAAGTTTGGTGTTAACATTGGAGTCAGTGGATACTGTTTATTATGTTGTTACAGGTTAGCTGAGGGATTTTAAAAAATATCACTGACAGGAGATTGAAGATCAACATTTTTTTTTTTAATGTAACATGCAGAGAAAAGCGAGGATGCCAGTCACTGTATTAAATGTCTGACTAATCTGTGATAGAAATAATAGATAAAATATTTGCCAGTGATTTGATGAAATTAGAATGTTTTATATTGCAGCTTTTTAAATGATTGATGTAAACCATAATATTTGTCGGTCCAGAGTTGTCCAGTGAAATGAATGCATTATCTAATGTCCATCAGAAACAGATCATTCCTTCTGACATGTACTTTGGATGAATGTAAACTATGAATGAAAGAAGAATCAGCGGCAGTTTCCAGTCATGTATCCATAGTTAGCAAATCTAACTGCTATCTCGTGGACAGCACTTTGACACAAGTGTGAGGATATACAACCAATAAGTGTCCAGTAATCAGCTGTTTTCTCTGACAAACCATGAGTAAAATGTCATCTATTATAACGATCTAATACAAATTCTTTGGAAGTGAAACATTTTGGAATATTAAATCAAGACATGACAGTTGTGCAAAACATTTGGATTGGAAATAGTTGATAGGTACAGAAATCTTTCTCATTTAAATTTCTAACTGCAATACAAGAAAGAAAAAATGTTATTTGAAAGTGTAGACATTTCAGAATGATAGACAGCTTTTCTAATTCTCATTTCTACAGAGAGTATCCGTGTTTCTACCACAGTGGAGAACATAAAGTATTCTTTGTGCTGCTGGACTGAATAGGTTTTTGGTCAGGATAAGTACCAGAATTTTCTATATTTTATCTGTTATTTATTTTATGCATTAACAAAGCAAACAGTGGAATATCGGACATGTTGTGGTACTGGTACATATTGATGCATTAACAAAGCAAACAGTGGAATATCGGACATGTTGTGGTACTGGTACATATTGATGCATTAACAAAGCAAACAGTGGAATATCGGACATGTTGTGGTACTGGTACATATTGAAGTCCAAATTTCATTTCAAGTTTTAGCCAATAAAAATCGTTGTCATTAATATCGTTTATTTCAGACAACTTTTGTAATACAGAAAATGATAGAGATCCAGTGAGTTTTTACTGATCCCACTTTAATGTGGTGTTTGATTGATTATTGGACTATCAGATGTACCCCGCCATGCTCGGGATGCACCCCCTACCCTCCCCCCAACCCCCATTCACTGACCATCGTCTCTCCTTTATCTCTCTCCTCCCTTCAACCTGTGCTCTACCCCCCCTCCAAACCCCCCCTTCCCTGACCATCGTCTCTCCTTTATCTTTCTCCTCCCTTCAACCTGAGCTCTACCCCCCCCCCCAACCCCCCCCCCCATTCCCTGACCATCGTCTCTCCTTTATCTTTCTCCTCCCTTCAACCTGAGCTCTACCCCCCCCACCCCGCCCCCCCCATTCCCTGACCATCGTCTCTCCTTTATCTTTCTCCTCCCTTCAACCTGTGCTCTACCCCCCCCACACCCCCACACTTCCTGTCACCCTCCCCTCCCCTCTCCGTCTTTGGTTTTTCTCTGTCAAAAACGTACAGTTGGTGCCATTACTGCTACTACAATGATCTTGTACCAATTCTGATTCAGTCGTCTATGGTGGCGCATTATTGTGTGCGGGACTTGTAGTGAACAGCAAGACGTCACGGGCTAATAGCTTGGCTGGCAGAGTCAGTCAGGGCCAGGGCCGGAGTAAGACCTTTAGAGGCCCTCAGCACTTACAGGATTTGGATGCCCCCATAGACTGTAAATCTTATTTAAAATATAAACACAAATTGCACACGGCAAAAATAATAAAAATAATAATAATAAAACGAGTCTTATACGCCAGCAAAAACTTAATTATTTTTTTTTTACTTATTGCTCCCACCTCTGTTAGTGGACCCTGGTTCAGCTGCACCGTTTGTAGTTTTGCACCATATGGTCCATGGTAAACCCTGCAATGAAAATGTTCTGTGACACACCCCCCCCCCCCCATGCCCTAAGCAGGTGCTTATTTAGCTTAATGGTTACTCCAGCCCTGGTTAGGACACAAACTGTGCATTTGGTGGTAAAGACAACAAACTTGGCACAGGCTGTAGTAGATGAGCATTTTAATTATTATGCACAGTTTTTACATGATAGGCGTTAACCTTTGAACCGGCGGCCATTTTACAGGGGCATTGAACAGCGTCGCATTGTGCATTTGTTGTCTGCTCTTACTTACTCTACAAAGTCTTTGTGCTTATTTTATCCATTTAATTCTGTCTTTACCTTAACTTTCAGGCCCGTTCAGGCTGTTGTCTAGTTCTTCCTTCATCCACTTATTGTTTCTAGAGTGTATTCATTCAGACATCTGAAAACACATTTTCTGCCATTTTTATGTGTAAACTGTGTTTCGGGAAACAAGAAAAGATGCTTTCATTTTCAATTCATTGTGGCACGATAGCTGGTACTGACGTAGTCTACCGGATACAAAATGGTCAGGGCACACAACTCAATTCTTTCTATCTGACGAGCTGGTAGTGGTAGTGCTAGTGCTAGGCCACACCTTCTTCGCTCACTCGTCTCCTCTGTTTAACTGTGAATGTTGCTCGATGGTTGTGTTTTCTTTCTGTCACTTGTGAGAATCAGAGATAGGTCATTGAGAAACAGTGTCAGTTCTTGTTCTTCGTTCGGTTTGTACAGCCAAACATCAGGTCTACACATAGACATGAAATGGGTAAATGTACAAGTGTACGCGTGAATCAGCAAGTATTTAGTACCCGCTGGTTTCATTTGCCAGAACAGAAATCTGACAGTGTTATTTTGAGCAGGCTGTCATTCAGAATGGTTTTATTTTGTTGAAAATTGTTTTTAAAAAAAAAGTCACACCACGTTTTCACAGTGAAAAGATCTCAAATACAATAATATATTAAATACGAGATACCCGACTATCAGTAAGTATCACATGCGATACTGACACATACAGATTTAACTCAGTCGAAAAGTAGGTGATTAAATCTAAATCGTTCATGTCAGTTTGCTTAAAATGATGTTCGGTTTTCCTGTGATCGTTTTTGACATGATGGATGGTTGAGAATGGATGATAAACCGTGAGAATTTTCAAATTTGCCAACGCAATCATTGAACACAGCATCAACGATCGGCAGCGTTCAACGGCAATATGGCGGCGGATGTAAACAAACCGTGTCCATGACGTCACACATTCAACCTAATAGAGAGACCCCTCTCACTAGGTGGCCTTGACCACCCCAAAATTTCTTGTATAATTCTTTGTGTATTTATGTAAATGGTATCGGTCGAGAGTTAAACAAACTGAAATATGGGGGAATTTTTTTTTAAACGTTTGATAGATGCAGTGTTGCTCCCACATCCTCTTGTTATAGCCATTTACTTTCCACAGTGACCATCAAAATGACCAGTGATCACTCAAATACTGAATCGTTGCCATTTGCATTTTCCATTATTGTAATACATACGTATTACGATATCAAATTGAAAATGAGTAGTAGTTTATGCTCCCACATATCTGTTGTTAGAGGCCAGACTGACCACAGGTCACATAACTGACAAGAATGACCTCCTCTGATGTACCCTAAAATTTATGGCATTCTGGAAGACAGAAATAGTTCATCGATATCGCAAGGTGCAAAATCTCATGTCAGTACAATAAACATGACACGCTGACCTGTAAATTAAGTGAAGTGACCATCCAACTGACCAACGGTCATTGTATAAATTCAAACTGGGACGAACAACAGACGAGGTAAAAAAAAAAAATACAAAAAATTCCCATTCACATTACAGACGCGGTAAAAATATATTTCCAGTAACATTTCAACTGAACCAGCTTATTCCTGTACGCTGGAGCCTGGAAAATAGTAGTCGACATACTAGTTGGGAATGAGTACCCACCGATTGTTAGGGACGCCATTACATCCCCTCCCCAACACACACACACCAAAAATTCAAGATGGCTGACGCATATTTGACATTAACTTGGTAGTGGACGTTGTACAAAGGAATAACTTGTCGCAAATGCTTTTTACGCCTCAAAATATGCAGTCATGGTGTTGTAAAGAATTTACATAAAATACAAACATTGACTGGAAGACAAACACAAATTCAGGATGGCTGACAAGTTTCACATGGTGGTCGTTACGTTTGTCTTTGAATGTAAGAAAAAATGGCGCAGAAACTATTTTATTATGCAGAAATGTCTGACACTTTCTTTCGTTGATGGTCCTGTATTTATGAAACAATGACGTCGAATCAGAACTATTTCCTCTGCTGGCTAACCGTCAATACATCCATGCTATTATCTTATCTTATCTTATTATAAAAAAAAATAGTGGCGGGAGTATATCATTGTGGTGCAATATTGCCCCCTTTTTTTGCTCGACTCTACAGCGTGAATAACAGTTTCAAAAATTATGAAATTAATTTTCTTAAGTGTCAACTAATCCAGTCCAATCGTTTTTGTATCGGCCGATTGTGTTGACTCAAGTTTTGGGTATCTTTAAATAAAAGTTGTAAAAATGTCAAATATAATGATCTTTGTTTTGGCTCCCTGTAGTAAGATCATCGCACCAGAAACGATGTGTTAATACATGTTCAGTTCGGTGCGGGCAATTTCCCTACCAGAAATGAGTGTGCTCTGGTGTGCATGAAATCTCTAGTAAAACTGTGGAATAATTATGGGAAGCTGTCTAGACCAAAAAGAGAGAGAGGGAGAGGGAACGGTGGGTGCACAGGGTTATCCCGGTAATGCCGGGAACTTCATCTAGTCTTATTATAAAAAAAAATAGTGGCGGGAGTAATTCATTGTGGTGCAATTTCGCCCCTTTTTTTGCACGACTCTACAGCCTAAATGACAGTTTCAAAAAATATATAATTAATTTTCCTAAGTGTCAACTAATCCAGTCCAATCGCTTTTGTGTCGACCGATTGTGTTGATTCAAGTTTCAGGTACTATTAAATAAAAGTTGTAAACGTAAAATACAATGATCTTTGTTTGGGCTCCTTGTGGTAAGCCCAGCGCACCAGAACGATGTATTAATACGCGTTCAGTTCGGTGCCGGCAATTTCCCTACCAGAAATGAGTGCGTAGTGCTCTGGTGCGCATGAAATCTGTAGTAAGGCTGTAGAATATGGGAAGCTTTCTAGACCACAAAGAAAAAGAGAGGGAGAGAGAGAATGGTGGGTTCATAGGTTTATCCCGGATAATGCCAGGAACTTCATCTAGTTATAAAAAAAATATAGCGGCGGGAGTAATTCATTGTGTTGTAATTTTGGCCCTTTCTTTGCTCGACGC
>CAWVPB010000022.1:0-18977 GCA_963931925.1 Onchidella celtica | reverse complement strand
ATTTCCCCACGACATCAATTATGTAAAATCCTTTTCAAAAAAAATTGTTTTTCCTAAAAATTAGTAAAAATGAGCAATCCTAGGTTAAAAAAAAAAGTATGCTCCACCGTGGGTTTGAACCCAGGACCGGACCCATAGTCTCTGACTGATAACCGCAGATGCTAGCCATTGCGCCATCGCAGACTGCAGAATACAGGAGAACTTTTCCATAGTCACCTCACCTGTCACCTGTCGGCTTCATCGTCATCGATGTTAGCTGCTATAGTGGGTGTCACGACAAAATCTCCTCCACCCAATCCTGTCCTTAGCTTTCCTAGTTAGTTCACTTATTTCCAGCTGGCTGACTTTCTTGATGTTATCGTGATATGTAAATGTAATGGGTGGTCTTCCTTGTTTTCTCTTTGTTTCTGTCTTTCCTTGAAGGATTGATATCAAGAAACCCCCTATCTGCGAATAAGAGTGCGAATAAGCACTTTGTTATAGTAAATGTGCGGCTCAGCGATTTATTAACGCTCAGAATATCAACTATGCGCCTGACTAAAGTTGTGTAACTCATATGGTACTCCTTCCCTCTGTTCCCCTAAACAAGTTGTTATGTTTTACCTTCGTTTTTATAGAGCTAAGACCTGATCTATATTGACTATATCTACATAGCCTACATCTAATCTACGGTTTCCTATTGTTTCAGAGATAAAGAGACATAAATTTCCAGCACTGTTTACCTGCTCCTCTTTCTTGCCTCACTATTTATAGTTTTTCTTCTGATTCTCGCAAAGTGTTTTTTGTTATCAAAACTATTTTTCATCAGTTCAAACGAAACTATTGGTTTGCAAATCTTTGGGATGGTTTAAAAGGGCCTGACTTCCTCTTCTGAATTCGATGGTTACGCGTAAGTAACTTACTTTGGATCATTGGACAAATCTAGAATCTAGATCTATATCGAGTTTGAATGTCAGTGAGTGGGGAATGTACATTATAAATACTCACAGTTCAATATTGTCCCTCAGATATGATGGTCATGACTGTACGCTTTAAACAAATAAGCTGCCTTTGAATAAAGGCAAAAAATACTCAAGAAATTTTTCCAACTCGGACCTACGCCCGCACTAAACAACTACTCTTCTGTACGAAAACCCAAACTGTCTCACTTCCGCTTATGCGCATGAAGGAATGTGATAGATACGTTCAAGCAACAGAAACAACACATCGTAGGCTGCTGTTGCTGTGCACAATTTCATTACTCGCTGCTGTAATCCCCATCCAGCAAATACAAATCTATGTTTCGTTTGTGAACAATGTAATTATAATGCTGAAACAGTTCAGTTGTACGAGGTGATTGGTTGCAAAGAAAGGAACTTGGGACTTTTATTCACCGATTGCCTGAATTGCTCTGTTTAAATCGTTCTTCGCTACAACAGTTTGACATTTTTTTTATTTTGTCAATGGATTTTGACATTAAATAAAAGAAAAAAAATCATATTCATTAAAGTATTTTACTTGTTCATTGAATCTGTTTATTGGCCAAGCCTTGTGGTATTATTAATTTCAATTTGACATATTGTTTGCTGAGTGGTGTGTCAGTGAGTGGGGAAAGCTGTTTGGGCTGCCTTTTTTCTCAATGATGTGTGCACCCAAATTTTCATTTTTGTGGATTGGCAACGACTGGCAAAATAAAAGTCTTCATGAAAATTCCCTAATGGTGAGATTCATTAACTAAGGGTACTGCGAGGTGGGCACCAGAAAGAGTATCGCCTGCTTAATGATATCAAACGCCTCTTTCTATAGAAGATATGGTGTATTTAATTTCTCAGACCACGCGCAGCCTGTATTAAATTAATGTGGATGTGAGGCTGAAAGTGAAAGAAAGAATTTCCTCATAATGCAAATGTAGGTAGTGTGAAGCGATGAGATGCCTATTTCCACTGAACTGATTTATTAATAGAAACAGAAATGGTTATCGGTGTTGTTTATAGTACAACGAAAATAATTTATCATGTAATACCGACAACAATTTCTTTCATAATGCTGAAATCTCTCACAAGCAAAGTGGCACCAGAAGAACAGCAAGAGGATGAAGTTTCATTCCCTCTCTCCTTGAATGTGGATAAGCACTTGAGCCTACTTTTATCATGAATCATGTCAGTTGATGTTTGGAGAAGGAAATCTCGTTTTGTAAATCCACTGATACCATGACCTAACGCTAAGCGCACCCGTTGCTTATCCTGATACCACTTGTGAAACTGAACGTACCCGACAGTACCTTGCAATCGATCGGCAGCCGCCCCGAACATCAACCAACATAAAACTCGCCCCACTTTCAGGGAACGAACCGAAGGGTTAGGAAGGAAGGCAGGCTGTGAGTTCCATTGGCAGCTGATTCTTTGCTCATAACAGTAAATTTATACAGCATGGAGAACGGTTAAAGAATGAGTTATGGCATCAGTGTTTTTCCATGTGTTACAAGTTTAGTTATGAAATTCCTCACAAAATTTGTGGTTGTCATGGTAAACTAAAGATGTAATTCATCGATGGTCACGATGTCGATGACTGAGGTGATCATAGGCTTACACCGTCGGAGAGGTTGACTCCACAGTTTGAAGGGAAGGAACGGTGACGAAAAAAGAAAACCAGAGATAGGGTCTCTTTACCTATCTCTCTCACCCGACCGGCCCTTACCAACACAATGCATGGATCTATTCATGTTGTGAAAGTTTTGGTTTTGGGATTTTTTCTTCTTGTGGAATCTGCTGTGGGCAAGCACTTTACAGACTTATGGGCCGTGCACGTCAAAGGCGGCGTAAATGTTGCTCAGACTGTGGCTTTTCGACATGGATTTATATACAAAGGGCAGGTAATGAGACATGTGTTACTTGTGTACAATAGTTAGATCCATGCGACATGGGAGTAGGCCTATATTATAGGCTCTGACTTTTTTATTAATAAAATAGATCTAGATCTAGATTCTAGATCTAGTCCTAGTATTTTGAAGTCATTTTAGCCATGAAATGCTTCACCATGGATCATTTTGTCTAATGAAGTAGGCCTATGGACTTGTTTGAAATCATCAGTGTTACTCTTCTTGACATGTTGGCCAAGCCTGAAATGTTGGTCATGCCAAAAATCTCAGCCAATAATGTTTTGAGAAAACATGATTCCACTGAAGCAAAAGAACGAAAAAAGTCAAGAGATGTAAAAAAGTATATGGGACAGATAAATAGTAAGTTCTGTTTATATGTAGAAAACATTTTGGGGATATTAACAAAACAATTTGCTCTTCATGTCATTGAGCAGATTTTTTTCTTATTATTTCTTAATATAATATCTTCTTTCTATTTTAAATTAACCCACAAAATTTGGGCATTGCAAAGCCTGATCAGGGGTTTTATTTCAATAAGATGTTACTAATTTGGCTGGCCTTTTTTTCTCAATGATGTATGCACCCAAATTTTTATTTTTGTGGACTTTGTGAAGAGTGGATTGGCTTCATATGTTAACAACACTGTGTCTGTCGAATGACTGTACGTGTCGCTTGTTTGTAACATTATATAATAGAATGACTAATCTGGCTGTATCCAGTTTGTTTTTGTTAGCCAGCATGAATCTTGACAAAGCAGGATTTTTTTTTACAGTTATAAATCAGAATCAAGCAAGCCTGTTCCATGATGTGTGGTGACCATGAAATTATTTAATTTGCAAAACTGTAAGAGTTGATAGAAATTCATGTGATGTGCGGAAAGTAATTTACTCTGTCTTAAAAAGCTCTCAGAGATACCCAAAAAATTTGTTTCGGAGAAGGGTAGTAGGTAATGGGATATTGACATGGATAAGTATATATCGGTGATAAATTCAGTAATAATATTGACAAAGGGTTGAGGAAAATGACCCACATATATATACATGTATATATATTGCAGTCACAGTGAATGCCAAAGGTGAAATTTATGCCGGCAAGATATATTTATACAGTTTTACTGCCTTTTAGGCCATTGATAAAGGCAAAAATTAGAACAAAATTGCAAAAGCTATCAACTTAAAAATGCAATGCTTTGGTAAAACAATAAATTACCACAGGATTTGCGGGTGTGACTTTATCGTAAGGGTTGTTTAGGTGTAAAAGTGAAGGAAGACCTGGATAGGAAAGACACAGAACTTCCATATTTCTTCAAAATGTTGGGTGCACTCTGGACTGGCACCCTTGTGAATTTAAAACTTTGATCAAAATGTGTTTGAGCAAAAAGTCAATAGACTGTATTTAGGAAACGTGTTCAGTGTTAATTTATTGCCGAACGACCTCTTTGATGATAATTAAATCATTAGGTCTCGGAATAATGGTTGAAAGGTGTCTCTTCTAATGTCACTGTGTTGAAAAAATGGCTACGCCATAATCAGAGTTGCCAACTCTCACGCATTTTGCGGGAGACTCCCACAAATTCGGTGAATCTCACGCTCTCCCGAAAATTCGAGAAATCTCACGCATTTCTGTCATTTTGACGTAAATTGAGTAAAAATCGGGAAAAATTATTCTGGTGTGATACAATTTTAACTTTACACCGGTTTTAGGAGTGGCCTTATCAGATACGATAAAAAGTTGATCAATTAATTTAATTTGTCGAAAAGCCAAAAAAATATTACTCTAATAAAAACAAGTTTAAGAGAGGATTTTATTTTGGCCCAATTTGGCCAATGAGGCATGTGGAAACTGATTATCAAGGCCTACTTCCGCCCACGCCTTATTAATTCATCACTATTAATACTCTTATGTGGTTTTGCGTACATTGACGGTAAAATGAAAAATCTCCCACAAAAAAATGAAATCTCCCACAAAATTGGGAGAGATCTCCCCCCAAAATTTTTTAAGAGGTTGGCAACTCTGCATAATAAAATGTATCTTGAATATGTCGTTAATTCATGCAAAACAGTTGTAGAGGCCAGGCTCAGTCCCATGAGTATTTTTTTTAACAAAGTAATTTAATAGAATATCAAACCATCCTGATCTGCTTCATGTAACTAGTCTAGTAACAAAATAAAATAGCAGAGATCTTTATCTGAGGTTGGCCATTAAATTTGTTAAGAATATTTCTGAGTTCAATTGTGAAACATTGTGTCTTAGTTATATCATTCGTTTTTAGCCATATCTTAACTGGGGAACAGAAGCAGTTTAGGCAGTGGAACATCTGATGTTCTGTGATTGCAGCACTTGATAAAACTGGGAAAGGACTGGATGGGAGAAAGTTTTCAAAAATCCCCATTAAATAACTTTGTAGAAGAGCAGTACTTAAACTTATGATCCAATGACTGACGCTGGTTTTGTGCGATCATACCGATGCAGTGGGATTTTGTTGTATGACTGACTGAATTGTTTAAAGTGGGACGGAAAAGTTCATGTCCTGTGTAAATCATTTGACATTTAACTAGTACTAGTAGCGTTGTTATCCAGTGTGTCCCACATCTAGATCTGTAATATTGTCGGTGAGTGTCCAGATTACATGTGTTTGTTCTTTACGAACTACTTACAGCTGTCACTGAAGAGGACAAGGTTTAATTTTTAATTTCTGTAGTTTTAACTGTAAATACTTCATCAATGCATGGCCTCCAGTGTCAGAATATTCACATGAGTAGAATGCGCCACAAGAATCAAGGGAGTAGATCGCCTACGACACAGCATCGCTGCATTCACACTGCTCTTTGTCGTGACGGCAAACTGGTCGTGTAAAGGTGCAACATGGTGACGCGCGAATGAGTGACACTTTTAAGTTGTTTTGATAACAAAAACACATGTCTGAAAAAGAATAATTTCTTATAACCAGCGAGGTCCCAGGGCTGAAAAATTTTAAAAAAGACAATTTTGAAGAGCCCTAATTACGCAATTTCAGTTAAACTTCTTTCGTTTATAAGCAGAAATTGCTTCAAGATAGGTGTACATACGCTCTGCAGTAAAAACCGGACACGTTTCTGTGTCCGAATTGTATCACATATTGCGACATTTGGCATCACTTAGGACTCCGAAAAAAAAAAAGGTGTACGATACGTAGCACGTGGCGGAAATATACAAGTGATCTTAAAGCAATTGGAGCTTCAAAGTTAATTTCAGTACAACATTGCGCTCCGTGGCTTCTGAGAAACGAATGTTGCAATAATTTGCTCAGAGTTTTGCTACTAAGGGCCTTGTGTTCTGATCAAGAAAAACTCATTTGACATGCCATACACTGCACCACATCATTACATTTGCTTGAGATATTGATCATATTCAGCGAAGCGGGGGGGAAGGGGTCCGGGAAGGAGAGAGATAAAGTAGATACATACGTGCTTTTGCATCAAAGACATGTGGAGTGGCAACGGATCCGGTTGATACAGGGTTAATGTATGTGAGTGAACGCTGTTGATAAATGATTATTAAGCAGAAGGTCAGGTGGTGCATGTATTTGAAGCAAACACCGTCTCTGGTGCTGACTGATTACATCCAGATGACTTCCAGGGCTGCCATTTGAGATATTAGACTGAGAAGACACTTTAGTTTAAAAAAAAAAAAAGAATCCTCGTCCTTCTGTTATCATTTCTTCTTGATTTGAATCATTTTCAACGTAGACTATAGGACAGTAGTTAAACGTTTGAAAAGTCCTCAGGTTTTCATTTTAAAAAATTAAGTCATAAGGCTGATGAGAAGACTATTTGTTCATAACGATATTGCATTGAAATAAACGCAACGTTAGCCTTTTTCCCCAAATCCTCATGTTACAGTTCAAAGAAATTTGTTTTAATAGACATCGTAGTACAGACAGGTTGGAATGATAATATTACTTCGGACACACTGACAATTTAGCGGTTTCTATTCGGTTTAAAGTTCTTTTATCCTAATTTTTTAAAGGTGGTACATTATTTTACCCTCGTGTTAGACAATTTCTTGTTGCTTTTTCTAGTGTGAAGGATATTTGTATTGGCAGTTACTTTATAACTATCACAAGTCCAAATAAACGATTGCAAATGGTGAGGACATGCCACGTCTGACCTAGAAAATGGTGCGTACCAGAAAGTGCGTTGGTCGATTGTCATTTCGTGCAGTGTATTGAGGTATGCCAGACATTTGTACTGTACTAAAGTGGTCTACGGAGAAGAGCAACAAGCGTGAACAAAACAGGTATATGACAACACGCGTACATGATTTTGTCAAAAAATGTTGGCATCATTTTCAGTAAGTATGTTTGATTTACGCGTGTAGATTTGTAGAGAAGGATAATTCAGGGCAATTTCAGCTGGTGCGTGAACATTTGTTTAATGTGTAAACACTGTTAGGATTGAGGCAGGTGACAGGTTAGCCTGGAGGGAATTGGCCATCAGATCAACATGGTCAAGGAATGTACACTCCATTAGACAATCTGTATAGGGAAAGCGCGCAATGCGTAACGTGTTCCTCGTCCCGCAGCGGGTCCAGTATTTTGTTGATGAAACTCGGGAGTGTGCCTGGACTGTTTCATTTACACTGTCTTTAGAATGGTGGGCCAGAAAGGGGGGGGGGGGGGAGAAGGAAAAAAACAAGCCAAGAGCTTTGCCCTGGTCAAGCTGGGCAGTTAATCTAGTGTGAAAGAGACCGCTGAGCCATTCCCTGGTGAGGCAGTCCGTGATCGTATCCCGGCCTGACAATTATGTGACAGACGGGTAAAGATCCTGGCTAGTTCCTCCTCCTCCTCCTCCTCCTCCTCTCCCTCCTTCTCGTCCGCAAACTCCCGAATGAACAAGAGGACTGGCGACGACCGAGATTGGAATTCCAACTGTTACCTAATGTGGAATTTCGTGGTTTGAAACGTGGCTGCGTCATAGAAAGTCCAGAATGTGCCACCTTTAATAGAATTGTTTGGTTGATCGGTTGAAAGACAGTTTATCCGATTAAATTGCCAAGGCATCGCGCATCTCTCCAGGAAATAAATTGCACCTGATCTAATCCACGAAAGTGGATATAACCCAAGTTGTTACAAAACATAATAAACTTAGGTATTATCGTATCTGACATACACGCTGGACATTAATTTTGACACAATCATACTATAATGGAGCTAAGTGTGAAAGTTTTGCCCTCAAAGGCTCTTTTCGGGAGGGCTCCAAAAGTCTGGAAACATTCTCATCGCCTATAGCTCGACTTATTGTGATGTAAGGGGATAATATAAAAATGCTGGAAACTGAGGGTAATTTGTTCAGTTCGCATCATTCACATGTAAAATTCGCAACAGACACTTCCGATTCCATGCTTTTAGAACAGAGACACGCTATTATGATCTATTTTTGGTACCATGACGCAGTTTCCCTCATCGTTCATTCGCTGAAGGAAGCAAATTGTGGATTAACGAAAACATGGATCGCCTGTAAACTTTAGCGAAAAAGGGTAAACAAACTCCAGAGTTTGGCGGGGAATCCAATTCCATACTGATTCTGTCATTGTATTTCTTTGTCTGTGGAAAGAACTTTACTTTGTGTCTTAGACCTAGATCATTATAAGTTATATACTTCTCCCGGGCAGGGCCGGGTAACTCAGCTAGTCCATATAACTACGGCAGAATAAAGACAAGAGAGCGGTTTTTGATACCTTGTAGGCGCCATTAAAAATTTAATGTTAGCGCAGCGTTCAAAGATGACGCGACGTCGAAGTCTTGATACCCGAGGCCTGAAAATGGGTATAACATTATTGGCAACTTTGTTGTCTTAATCTATTTCAATGTAAAAAGTAATCACAATCTAAAAGCCTTACTCTCAGTCTCAGTCTCGTGTACCTGGACGGAGTAACCGTTTGGGATTAGAATGGCCGCTCGGCCAGCTTAATTGATTCATAATAGTATGTAAGTTCATGAACAAGTAACGCGCGGAGAAATTTTGGCGTGATGAATTTAATTCTTTTGATGTCATCTCAGTCTGGGAATTCATGGAAATGAGAGGAATTAGAATGCACTGCATCTTCTCTGTTAAGTACCCGCTTAATGCTATCGGGGAGTCTGACGAATTTCATTGTGGAAGTAACTAACATTTCCCTTTTTTTTTTCGACTCGGAAGTGACTTCATCTAGCCTGCAAATTGTGTGCAAAATTGCTCCCTTGTCGCATTTTTGCGGTATTTTATTTAATTCATAGACGAACCGAGGGAAGTAAAACCGTTGGACTCAGTATTGATTTTATTCATAGAAATGGCGTAGTTTTCTTGTATTGCACTGGTAGTCGTTGGAAAGTACGCAGTACGCGCAATTGAAATATTAAGTCGCTGGCATGAAATCAGTCAAAGTTTACAACTTACTGGAGAGTGAGTGCGTTATCGTGAGGTCTGAGAAGCGAAGTTGATGAAGGTGATGGTTTTGCTGAAGCCTTGAGGTCAGGTGGAAGTATTCTTTTTCCCGATAGCGTTGACCGAGAGACGGGAATGATAATAGATCATCATTATATCCAGCTCTTTGTCAGAATAGCAGTAAACACCACAGGCGCTAGGCATCACGTCGGTCATTGGCCTTTTTGTTAGTTTTTCCCTTGTTATTGGATTTCGTAGGAGAACCATTAGTTTTCTGAGTTGAACAAGTAGTACTATGGTAAGACGTGTTTTAGCAACGCGCCATCTTATTAAATGAAGCAGTCCATCTTTGGAATGATCTCTCTGATGCAAGAGTCCCGGCCGTGAATTTCATAATGTGGCTCTTACAGCGTCTGATCTATCCCCTGGGTTGTCTGCATCCACTTGTTGACACGTATTTTTTGTCTTAAATTGTTGCCCCCCCCCCCGGGGAAGAAAGATAAGGGGGGGGGGGTATTTGTGGTTTCGTCTGTGAATTATTCTTTTGTATTCATCCCCAGTGCTGACATAGACGCGAGGTGTATATTGATTTGGGTTTTCTGTGTGTTTGTTTCATTTATTTCCTTAACTAAATCTTCCTAAAAATTGAGAGGTTCGGGAAAGAGTAAACATTTTATGTGAGTGTATGTGTGCTTTTTCAGCAGGTTATTGATTTAATTACATGATAAATGTACCCGGTGATAAACAATTGTTCAGACCTGCAAATCTGGACACAATACAGTTATATATGGCTGGATACGTGAGGGATAGATCGGTCTGTCTGATATCTGGACCTACCACTGTATAGTGGACACTCTCCTGAAAGTTTGTGGTTTTGTAAGGGGGAGGGGGGGGGTGATCAGTGGGAAATGGCAACGGAAGAATGCCATGTCAAGTTGGTCCAGCATCTTCGAGTGCTACACAGTTGAACTCGATTGTGTGCATACGCTTCATCACTATCACACACGCTTCATGCAAGAGCATTTTCACAACCACCTCACAAGAGATAAAAAAAAAATGTCTTTGTGGCGATAAATTTAGTTTAAATTTTCAAACAAATGTGAAACATTGCCCAGACACAAAAATGCAACACAATGCAGTACGTAAATGCATAAATTGTAGACATACTTTCTTAATCTTTCGTGTTTTATTATGTTAGCATGATTTTTTGGCAATCAACAGTAAGACTGATTTTAATTCAGAGCATTCGTGTACAGTGTAGATTTTATCCAGGTCTGCAGGTCGGCCTGTTTGTGACAGTTTAGAATTTTTCTTTATAAACCATAGTTCATTTTAACCTAATGCGCGTTACATGGGAAACTGAACGGCGTGGGCATTGGAAGGCAAAAACAAGAGTTCTCTCTCTCTCTCTCTCTCTCTCTCTCTCTCTCTCTCTCTCTCTCTCTCTCTCTCTCTCTCTCTCTCTCTCTCTCTCTCTCTGTCTATCTATCTATCTATCTCTCTCTCTTTCTCTTTCGCTGTCTCTCTCTTTCTCTTTCTCTTTCTCTCTCTCTCTCTCTCTCTCTCACTCGTTGTCTTTCTCTGTGTGTTTGTATTTTGCGAGTGGTGTATTTATTTTGACGCTGATGTTGCTGATAGATACGCCGTCGGCGCCCCAGATCCAACTAAGACGTTGTTAAGAGGGAACCGAGCAAGTGATGATGTAAAAATATGAAAGACATGAGCAGTGCTTTCCGGGAGGTACAGGGTGTCACATTATTATGGCAACAAGCCTGCAGGGAACTTTTCGCCTTCGCTGAGAATGAATTGTGTTCGATTTTCCCACTGACATTTTGCAATGTATGCACATGATTATTCCAAAGAGCTCAGAGGCCTGCCTTTTTGCGGCCTCCATATTTTATTTATAAATTATGTAGGGCCGGAAGAAGACAAAAAAAAAAAAAGAAAACGAACAAGAGGAAGATGGGTGGGGGGGGGGGGGAAGAACAGAAAGAAAGAAGAAGAACAAACAAGAGTGGAGAGAAGACATCAGGGTGAGCGCTCCGTCTCCGTGTATAAAGATAAGATAAGATAAGATAAGATAAATTTTATTCGTCCTTGTACAAGGAACTTTGTTTTGATCATTGAATACATAACAATACAGTTACAGAAGCAGAAAGTATGATACATAGCGCGCACACACACTGATAAATTAACTAAATTAACAAAATTAACAGTGCACACAATATGCTTCCCTAACTAAAACACATTGACCTGACACGCAGGACATAATTCAACTGTGCACAGATTACGATCAAGATGACGACATTATTGTAACATCCTAGTTGATGATGGAATAAACGATTTAAAGTAGCGCTCAGTTTTAGTTTTCTTTGACAACAGCCTTAAACTTCTTACAGATCTTATATATTCCTTGTTCAGGGGATGTTGGGCAATGTTATTGATTTGCCGGTGGTTCTCGACATCCCTCCCCTCCCCTCAGTTCTCTCACGGGTAACTGCCAGCGTAGAGTGCAGCTGGGCACAACTTAAGATGGCCTGGGGTGGTCTTTGTTTAAATCTGTCCATACTTGACACGCCAAGACACTGGCACATCAGTTTGTGCAATTGTAGACACAAAATAATGTTGGGGGGGGGGGGGGGATGGGGGAGCTCAAACGCTATTCCACAAACTGTAAAACCACTTTAAATCATTTCTGTATATAATTAGTCTGAATGTGTACCTAAACAGTGATACATCTATTTTATAACAAACCGTAAATTTACCGTAATTATCATATCACAATTATTTCAGGAAATAATAATGATAATGTTAAAGAACTCGCTACTGTGCTTTGTCAGTATTGAAAGAATTATGATGAGCACACGAAATCTGAATAGTGAAACTCTTTTAAGAGCTGCAAGCAAAATGAATCGTAAGACTGCAGTAACTTGAGGACGAAAGTAAGAGATTTATTAAGTATGCCTTTTAATAGCAAAGTTTTAATACTTCAAGGTCACTGTTTTCCATGTCAGACATCATGTTAACGTGTGTTCTCTCCCGCCTCACACAACTGTCTGTGCTCCAGGGTGGTCGAAATTTGAATGATGTAAAATTTCAATAGCTGAAGTAGTTACCGGTCTGTGTGGTCTCCTTTATTGTGTAGGTAATCTACCAGCGCCACACACTTATCACGCGACTGCTTTATTCCTATTGTCAAGTTCTAACCGTGGAGGAGACGCTGAAGTTTTCGTATATATATAGAAGACGTTTGTATCATAATGGAAGGGTTTTATTCAAGGGCTGTTTCACTGGTTTCTTCCGCTGTATGATTGTATTTAATGTAAACTTCAGTAATGATAGTATTGTGTGCATGTCCAGGGGTATTTGCCATATTTTTGTATGTGACATTTTGCCGGCTTTGAGGTATCGTCATGAAAGTGGTTCTCTCACTCCTAATGTCATTCCAATCGGTTAAAAGCGTTTCGAGATATGCGTTTGGCACGTAATGTTGTATGCTTTTTAGCCCTTCTGCCGACCAAACTTCAATCCTCATTTTCTCCAAAAGGCAAAAATTCATATACAACAAATATAATAAATACCCAGCAATGTATTTTCCCTGTTCCAAATAACTGTCACGATGTTAACGTGTCTGCATCATGATCACAGTCTCTCAAAGTCTGCTGTTATTGCCTTGTTTACCATGTCTCATGACTGTCAAATCGTGACCTTTTCCTGCCTACTTTTGTAACTTTTTCCAAGGCCATAGAGCTCGATAACTGAAATAAGATTGCCACAAAATGAAATAAAATAAGACCTAATGGAGGCAATCATATACAGATTATCCCAATAATTTTTGGCAGAAACATGTGTAAACATTATAATTCTACAGGAAATGCATGGCAAAACAAGAATGATCCAATGCACGTTGCATGTTGAATTTCTCAACCTCAGATAAATCGTCCCATGTTCGTCATTATAGTAAAAATTCATGCCAGATCGACAATTTCACATCTTGTGTTTTAAGAAAGGAAATACATGTATAATATAGTTTCACCCGATGCAGGGAGTTCAGAGACAGTAATGAAAATAAATGGTTCATCATTATTTACATATAAGTGATAGATGATAGAACCCTTCAGGGCAAAATTAAATAACATGTTCATACATTTGTCCATTCATTGTGATCAAAATACGTGTATCATTTAAGCTTTAGCCAAGGGAAATTAATGCGTATTAGCCAAGGGAAATTAATGGGTAAATTTGTAAAGTAAGAAATTGCTTGTCAGCAAAATGATGGTGAAAATTACAGTGTTTTTTTGTGGAGTTTTTTTGTGGAGGGGGGGGGGGGGGCTGTTTGCTTGATTGTTTGTTTACATATAAGGGCATTTTCTCTCAAGCCAAGCAGTAAATAAATTTCAGGGGCGTGCACTGCATATTTTCTCACTGTTATCTGTGGGCTTCTCCCACTTTCTCTTTCCCATTTTCAAAACTGAGAAAAAGAAAAGGAAGGATAAAACCCAAAACTCATGTATAATACAAAAACTTGTGATGTCATGGCATAGAATATGAGCTGTTACGCAATGCCTTTTATATCTTCTCTGTTCTATCTTAATTGTACGTCTTATCTTTTCCCCAACTCAGTCCGACTCTGATTTCCTTCCTGTCCCATTACTCCACAATTCCGCCTTCCAGCCCCGCCTTCTAGATGTACGAGGGGGAGAGACAGGCACCAAATCTCAGCTATTAGAACAGGGACACATCCTGAATCTACGGAAGCCTTATTTTCCAGCGCATGTTTAATTACACAGCACCCCGCTCGGCATGTGGTTTAGATCTGACGAAATTTACATGGACATAGACACTTCTTTTGCTGTTTATATTCCGTGGTGGCGCCAGGAATTTCGAAAACCGGTCCTGTGATTGGCTGGTGTCCCCACTCTCATCCAATCGGTCTTCGGAAAATTAACACTAGTCAAAAGCAAACTGATTCGAAGATTTAGATAAAATCATCCACTTTAGATCGAGTTACGCCATACGGTGATTACAGCTCACCTGATTATTTTTGGGCGTTTTCACCGTGAAACTATCGTGTGACATTTTGAAAAGATATTTTTTTCCAGTTTTCAGCCAAATAAAAGTGCTCCCAGGGACCGGCAGTTTTAAAACATTTGCGGTTTTCAGTTGTAGCAAATGGTATATTTAATGCAAGGCGTTATTTACAAGGCATACCTTGAAACTAACTCTAGCGTTATTTTCAAGGCATACCTTAACAGCTTCTGATTGGTCAATGAAACATGCCTTGAAAATAACGCTGGCGTTAGTTCCAAGGCATACCTTGAGTCCAATAAACAATACATAGCTACCCCGGCGGCTTTCCCTGATATGTCAATCTGACTACTACCCAGACGAACATCGGCCTACGGCCTCGATGATACAAACTGACTAGACCCTCACGTCGTTACATATCAGTCTGACAATGCACAGTCTAAGGCTCCACGTATAGAAATACTGAAACAGCTTCTGATTGGTCAATGAAACATGCTTTGAAAATAACGCTGGCGTTGGTTCCAAGGCATGCCTTTAAAATAACCACTTCGATATTTAATATTTATATTATTACCGGTTAAAGTGAATCTTGGCAGATCTGTTGTGAACTCTAGCACCTCTCTTGTTTTCCCCCCTCATAATTTCTTTCTTTCTTTCTTTTTAAAGGTTTTATTCGTGTGTTTGCGCGCGCGTGTGTGTGTGTGTGTGTGTGTGTGTGGAGGGGGGGGGGGGCGCTCCAGAAAAGATCTTACCGCTATGTTGTCGGATAAGAAATTCAGCTTTTCACAATATCTGGGTAAAACGCCCGACTCCCTTCACTGCAAGCCGTGCAAACCATACTGACATTTATTGTCCCAGAAATTGGATTTCCCCAGCCTTTACTGTTTTCCATTGCTGCGAGAACGACACTATAACAGAGGACATCGGGAACATCAGCCAAGTTACTAACAAAGAAAGCAATCAAAGAAATTGTCTCAAAGATTCCCCCATTTCATTAACATTTCCAGGGTGCCGGCATCCTGGAATCACCCATTGAGGTGGAGAAATGGGAGGGGAAGGGTATTAGCTTGTCGCTCTTCTATCATTTGGTTATCCTCCCGCCTCGTCCACACAGTTTTCACTCAGTTGTAGAGAATACAACCAGAACAGTCTTTCTGTGGCGCATTTGATAATCCTTGGCTGGATGAAGAATATCTGTAAATGACTTTTTTTTTTTTTTTTTTGTACCGTGTACAGAAGTTGTGACAGTAGGCCTAAACATGCTGTGAGAAAGAAACAAAAAGAACAACGGTAGATATGAAAATTCAAGAATTATCAAGAAGACGTCAAATGCAAGATAAACGTTAAACAGCGAAATAAAACCAACAAAAACTGCTGAAATTAGGGTTAGGAAATGCGTCGTTTACAATAATAGAAGAGATCAGCGGGCCTTGCAATAAAAACAATGACATTACTCACTACCTTCCCGAATGCAGCAAATATTCATGTAATATTTTTATCTAGACCCACAAATTGACCCCCCCCCCCCCAACACACACACACATTTGAATAAGATAAACCGGTTTTCATGTTCTCAGCTTTTACGAGGTTATGTTTATCGCTAATGCATTTTTGTTTTGTTGTTGTTGTTGTTATTATTATTATTACTTGCAGCGAAAAGCAGAATTAATGGTGAATCATACTTTTGGAAGTGATGATAAAATGAATTAGTTGGTTTTGCAAGTCAGGAACAACTTAGGTGCACGCATGTCAACCTATCAGGAGATGATAAAGTGTGCCATTATACTGATGAAGCGCGGCGTTGGAATTGACGGGAAAAGAACGGAGGAAAAAAAAATCTTGTACCTGATGTTACTTTTTTTTTTCTCCTCTCTCTCTCTCTCTTTTAAGGATAAGATCATTTCCGAGATGGCGCATCCTGGCACCTCTTTCAAGGTGTCTTCTATTTTTGGGATTTGTTTGTTGTTGTGTTGCTGTGTGTGTGGGTTGGCGGTTTTTGCGGTACCTGTAACAGAAGCTTTTGTGGTTTCCGCCGCCGAAACTTTTGCATGGAAATACAAGAAGGCAGAGAATATTGATCCGACCGACCAATGTAACTTCCTTTTCCTCTATTGCCAGTGCATATATATATATATATATATGCGCTGTATGTTCTTGAATATGAGGTCGCAGGCTTAACACTAGTGAAATGAAAGGGTTAGTTCTATGCGATGCTGAGGCCCACGTAGATTCCAAAGAAGCAGTATTGTTAGGCTAGAAGATCAGCGAATACCCGTCCTCTGTGCAAAGCACAATGACGTACGGTATATTTTGTTTGTCTATAACATTGAGGTACATTGAAAGAGCTTATGGTTTTAGAGTCCTAACGTGCACAGAAAACTTTTTTGCCCAATATTTCAAACTTCGCATCTTATGATGTGGGTACGATAAAGAATCAGACCCTTCAAATAGAGTCACTTGACCAATCTTGTACGCCATGCAAACGATACTATGAAGATTGTGACGCAGTAGCTGCTTACAACATTAAAAAACAAACAATGCGATTGTAATAACAGTCATCGCCTGTTCGCTATCTTAGTTTTTGCTTGTTCCAACTCCACTTCTTGCACTGCTGAGGAGTTCGTCGTTAAACGTTTGCGGCTTTAGTAATTTGATAGGAATTAGAATAAATCGGAACTGTGAAATAGCTTGACAAGTGATTCAAAAACCCTAGAGCCTGCTAGGTCTTAATGTCGTATTACTTGTTTTAAGTGGGGCTCTAGAGGAAAACAGTCAACTAGTGACATGTTTCATTGGCAAATAAGGGATCAAACTCCTGAAAGGGACAGTGTCCTAGAACTGCTTTTCTGCTCCTACTTGTCTTGCCCTTGCTTTGGCGCCCACCATAAATTAAAAACAGAAACCAGACCGGAAAAGACAACAGACGATAACAGAACGAACAGCAAACAAGAAGAAGGAGAAGTTCTACAAGAAGGAACTACACTAAAGAACAGGGGGGCCAACAGCACTATGCTGAGGCCCCCGAGAAACAAAAGGATCTCAAAGCTTGATAAGTGTCCCAACACATTTCAAACAAATGTCAACGTGTGCATTTGTCATCTCTTCTGCATACTTTTTCAGAAAATGGTGATGGAACAAACAAAAACCAAGGTGGCGAATTACAGAAATCTATTGTAGGCTACACAGTATGTCAAAGGAGTGCGGACTCTGGCCTTTTGCGTTTCTTTTCCACGTTACAATACATGTGGCATGATGGAGATGGAACCCTGAGTATTCCAGAGTGCCAGCTTCATTTTGACGTTACTGATTAAATATTTATTTTTATGGTGCTTCCAGCATTCACGAAGCTAGTTTTATGTTTGGTTATACACATTGTATGTCTTGAGTCTGCAGTGCAAAGTGCCATGTTTTTTCATATTGTATTGCTCGCAGTATTTTAACAGTGTGTGTCTGTTATTTTATTTGTGTTTCAGATAATGCCAGACTACTACCATTTTCAACACAGAAAGGTAGCCAAGCGGTCGGTGTATGCCAGCACTCACTATCACAAACCCTTAGCCGAAGATAGTGACGTAAGTATTCTATAACGTTCTCTGTCTGATAATTTGTGTATTGTGTATGAGTACTGTGAGTGTCTGCCTGGTGCGTGCATCCGAAATGGGTAAGGGGGTGGGGGAGATAAGGCAGAGGTTCCCAAAGTGGATTCCGCGGAACCCAAAGGTTCCACAAGCCATATTCCAGGGTTCCCTAAAGGTCCCATAAGATTTCTATGTCACACAAGATATTTCAGAGAAGCTGAGAAATAGCTAGTTAGGGGCACCGTTCGGACACTCTTAATGCGTTTTGTCAGAGGGGTTTTCAGATCACGACAAAACAACTTTTGAGAATTTTACCAATGTCATAAAATTTTTACGAAATGATTTAATTCTATTAGTGAAATTTAGAAGCTCCTAATACGGAACATAAATGAAGTACCCAGATAGACCGTGATAGGTGCAAAGTGGCCGTTATCGTGCCGACTCGCCGTAAAACCCAAAACTCAAACTCCGCGAAACGGCGACTTTTTAATGAGCACCGTTGCTCCAAAGGTTTGGGAAACACCGAGTTAGGGGGGTCGGAAAAGGGTGGAAAGAAAAGTGAAGGGCTATGGTTAATGGGGCGAAAAAAGACATACGCTTTTATTGGAATTACAAGCAATCGCGGTGAACCCTGTCAATTTTTGTTTGTGGTGATGGCATAAAATGGTTTTATCGGAGGGGCGTGAGCGTCAGCGGCTCTCGTTTATCAAACGGTGTGACTTTCACAGTAAGGCATAAAGACGTGACTCCGTACATTTGAAGCCCGAGTGAGAATACGGAGATACAGCAGATAGTGTTATTCCGAAGTCGGGGGAGATGGAGAGCAGTGCAGAGGATGGGAGGAAAATACAAAGAAGGAAAAAGATCCGTACTTTGGATATTGCACATAATGGGGTAACACACAGTACACAGGTTAAATCAATTGAAGTCGTCATACAACATTGTTGCCAGGACAGAGGTTTCCATTAATCCAGGAATATGTCTCTTCTTACATTTAACAGTTTTTCGTGCTGGCCAGGAATATTCACAATAGTATTTTTTGTTACCAGCTTGTGGCCAATTTTTGGAAAAAGTTACAGTGACCGTGTCGCCAATGAAAACATTTATTAT
>CAWVPB010000009.1:0-23976 GCA_963931925.1 Onchidella celtica | reverse complement strand
AAATTTGATTGGTGCATCCACTTCGAGCTCCGCTCGCAGCGCCAATAGATTCTATCAATAGTAACAGACAAAGTCAGACTTAGGATGTCAAAACCTTTCGCAAAGTCTCTACACCCTAAACGTTTTATGTACGAATTTATTCACCCCTTATTCGCCCCGTCTTTCCCTGTTAAAGTACACCCAAACCACGGGGTCGAAAACTGCATCGTCACTGTTAATTTATCCATTCGTTCTATCCTGACCCACTTTCTTTCCATCTCTAAGAAAAGCGTTACAAAAACAAACTGTCCACGGGAATAGTTCAAGGACGTTTGGACTGGCCAAAATCAATGATGCCATGTAATAAACAATGCGTGACCTAGCACGGCAATTCAAATCCTAATCCTGACATATCCCCCACCCCAGTGAAAATTTTAAATAAAATTTACACGATAGGATCCAAGAAATCCCAAAGTTATTGTGGTAGGGGCTTAAGTAGCACTGTAGAAAAATGAGTCTTAAGCTTGAGAAGAAAAATCTAACTAAGAACGTGCATATTGGATGGACAAACAGCATACAATTATTAATGCCACGTTCTATAGAATTTATTCTATTTAAACATTCTTACTGCACACAATCAAAATTCTCAGAAACATCTATAATAATAATGAGTATATCACTGTATACTGCTGGATTAAAGTATAACTATTATCAAATAATGAAGCCTTACTGAAGAAATAGGCTCATAATTATTTAGTCAACACACACAATTGCTGCTTATATACACATTCACACACAATATATTGTTAATTAAAATACTGTGGTATCCAATGGCAGCAGTAGCTCTGGTAGCTTGGTTTGCCATGTCTTCATCTCATTGACCCGCTGACAAGGGCGTCAGGTTTGCCAGAAGTTCAGGTCACAGTCAGGAATGACGCTGGTGGAAAAAGGATATTCACAAAAAAAAGGATTGTAAAAATGGTTCATAACGTAATGAACAAGATAAATGTGAATCCATCCACCGTCTAGAATTGAGGGGGACAAGCACTATCCAACCCCAATACAAGACACAACAATCTTTAATAGGAATTTAAATGAGACGTGACAAAATATCAGCTTGGGAATTGTCACCGCCCGGGATAGACCGGATAACAAAGCGGTATTCCTGGAGTGCAAGACTCCACCTCGTTAATCGAGCATTTTTAGCCCTGTTAGTCTTTAAGAATAACAACGGACGATGGTCCGTTTCAATTATAAATTCAGACATGAGTAGATATCTCGAAAATGCGTTTACAGCAAAAATGATAGCGAGGCACTCTCGCTCGATAATTGCATAGCGGCATTCCCTATCCAGCAACTTGCGGCTGGCGTATAGACATGGCCGCAAAGTATCGTCTCGTTCCTGTAATAACACAGCTCCCAATCCCTTGTCCGACGCATCAGTGCGGACAATAAATATTTGGTTTATGTCTGGTAGTATGAGAATGGGGGAAGTGGAAAACAATTGTTGAACGGTACGAAGTGTATCAGCACATTCGGTTGTCCATTTCACTTTATTAGGAAAATTCTTTCTTGTGAGGTCTGACAACGGAGCTGTAAGCGAAGAAAAATTTGGAATGAATTTCCTATAATAGTTAAGAAAGCCCAATAAACTACGAACTTCTTTCTTAGTTCGAGGAGGTTGGAGCTTTAAGATGGTAGTTATCTTCTTGTCATCAGGAGTCTGAACGCCGTGGGCAATTGTATGGCCCAGAAAATTAATTTCATTGTAGCCTAAAAATACCTTACTGGGTTTTGCCGTAAGGCCAGCTCGACGAAGAGCAATAAAAACTTGTCGTAGGGCTGCAAGGTGGCCCGACCAATCGGTTTCATAAATACAAATGTCGTCAAAATACGACAATACGGAATTCATACCCTGGAGCAATATTGTCATCATACGGGCGAAAGTAGCAGGGGCTGTAACTAACCCGAAAGGCATATAGCGCCACTGCATAAGACCCAACGGAGTCTGAAAGGCGGTATATTGCTTGCTATTCTCATCAAGCGGAATTTGCCAATAACCTTTGGAAAGATCGATTTTAGAAAAAATCGTTGCCCTCGCTAACTGAGCAAAAAGATTCTGCTGGTTGGGAATCGGTTCAGCGTCATATATCGTAACCTCATTAAGTTTACGATAATCAATACAAAAACGCACGGTATCATCTTTTTTTTTCACTAAGACGATGGGTGAGTTATATGGACTCGTCGATCGCTCTATCACTCCCAGGTGAAACATGTTACGTACCTCGGATATTATAGTCTCCTGTGCGTGCAGCGGACGCGGGTATGGTTTAACAAAGACGGGTATATCCGTCTTTAATCTTATAACATGCTGTACCAAAGAAGTATTACCTGGTAGATCAGTAAAGACAGTAGTAAACTCGTTAAGCAAATCTCTTAAATCTTGCCTTTGCGATTCAGATAAATCTGGATTTATATTCACATCCGAAGTGTTTTCAGAAGATCGAAGTGCGGGTATTGAATTCTCTATCTTAATAGGATCATCATCGTCAACTGAAACCAAGGCCGCATTGGCCTGAGCAACCACATTTCGGTGATTATTCTGTCGATTATCATCGTCGGACAGGTATTGCTTTAACATATTTATATGGAAGACTTTGTCCTGTCCTCGAATCTTGATAAGATAATTTACTCGAGAAAGTCTCTTTAGAACTTTGAAAGGTCCCTTCCATGTAAGAAGGAGTTTATTTTTCGTTTCCGGAAGGAGAACAAGAGTTTGGTCTCCGACGGTCAAGGTTCGCAATCGGCTACCTTGATCACGATATTGTTTATAAAGGCTAGCATGTGCAGCTGAAGATTTTTGTGCGAGCTGACATGCGTTAAGAATTCGATGGCGCAAGTCTACAACGTATTGATATGCAGACCGCGTATCATTGTCGTCGGTGTCTGATCCGGCGAATAAATCATGGAGTATGGCCATTGGACCACGCGGCTTACGACCATACAATAATTCGAAGGGGGAAAAACCCGTCGATGCGTTCGGTAGTTCTCGGTATGCAAAAAGAATAGCGGGGAGTTGTCGATCCCAATCACTGGGTTTGTCGGCGGAAACTCGTGCAAGCATACTTTTCATGGTAGCATTCCAACGTTCACAGCAGCCATTAGACTGTGGGTGATATGGAGATGTCAATCTTTGTTTAATCCCGACCAACTCCAAGACTTTCTTAAAAAGCTCAGAGGTAAACTGTGGACCTCTGTCCGATAAAATTTCAACTGGAAACCCAAGACGCGAAAAAATAGTAATAAGAGCTTCAGCGACATGATCAGCTGAAATGTCTTTTAGCGGAATGGCCTCTGGCCAACGGGTTGCGTAGTCAATGACAGAAAGTATAAAACGATGTCCTCTGTCTGACTTGTGTAGAGGACCAACTATATCTACGGCAACGCGCTCAAATGGTCTGGAGACCATAGGCATCTCCTGTAGAGGAGCTCGCGATGCTCTTCCTTTAGGAGTACGTCTCTGACATACGTCACATGTTGATACGAACCGGTTTACATCTGCGTAAATACTGGGCCAAAAAAAATGCGATAGTATTCGAGACTTAGTTCTGGCCTTTCCCTGGTGACCCGCCAAGGAAGTGTCATGCGCGAGACGAATAATGTCGCGACGAAAAGATCTCGGTACCACAAGTTGCATAACGGTTTCTCGCTTATTCTGAAAATTACGATATAATAAGTCATCTTTAATAAGAAACTTAGAGGTATCTGGTGCGGTAGGATCAACCTTAGCAAACAAATGTTTCAATGTGGGATCTGAATGTTGCTCATCATGAAATGCACTAGACGTTATGTTCACTTCAATAGTAGGATTATTCAATGGACTGTCTGCTCGTCGTCTCGATTGTAGGCGTGTTGTCGCACAAGCAATACTCTCATCCTCAGTCCAAATTTCCAAGTTACCGATAGGAAACTTATTTACTTGAGGTACATTCCCTATGATTACATCAGCCACTGGATTAGGCAGTACACATGCAGTAACAATACCTGTGAGAAAAGGTGTATCAATATAAACTTCTGCAAGACGGAATCGCTCTACAGATCCGCCAAAAGTAATACAAGTTACCTCCTTGTCCAAAAATTGTGTTGGACGGACTAGTGACTGTCGAACGCCGATAGTCGTGCATCCGGAGTCACGTAGAACAGAAGCGCGAATCGCGTTCACGCGGCCCTGGTAAAATGTTAATTCACCCAGTTCATGTAGGGCGGACATGACTGGAATAGTCTTTGATTGTCATGAAGATTCAGAATGACCGTCAGTCTCATAAAGTGTAGGTTTAACCGAGCAGGCATTTGCTGATTCCAATTTCGCGTTACAAAATCTCTGTATGTGGCCTACCCTATTACACTTATAACATATAGTACGATTAGGATCGTTTCCACGATAGGGAAGACTCTGCGGTCTACTATAATTATAACTATCATCAAAATGCACTCGTCGCGGCGGTCCCTGAGGCCGGTTATATTGTTGGCCTGGATAGTTGCCACGATAATATGGGCGAGGCTCGTAAAAAGAATAAGTCTGATATCCTCGACGCGGGGATGCATTACCTCGATTCGGAAAATCTCTCTGTCTACAAAAAGGCGGCTCTGATTGAAAGCGTGAATTTGGGGCCTGACGACGAGTCGCCCTTGAACGATCGTGTCCGGTTGGCGCTCCTTTGCCTACGTTGGCATAACACGGTGTTGTAGTTGAAGGCTTTGCCAAAGGGCGATTTGGGTGAGCGGACGCGTATCGTTCGGCGCACGATGTGATTTCTTCAGAGGATGTCGGAGCCCTCTCTTTAAGGTGGGCGACTAAATCGGAATGACATGCGGTATAGATTTGGTCCTTTAAGACCAAATCGTATAGTTGGGAATAATTTCCGGTAGTTACGTTCGCGAGCTCAATCCAGCGATCTAAATAATGTTTCAACCGGTTGACATAAGTTGAGAAATTTCCAGATGGCTCAGGTTTACATGAGCGAAATCTTTGATGGAAGCCATCCTCGGTATGCTGGAATCGCTTAAGCAGTGCTGTTTTAAGCTTGTCATAATCGTTGGCATCTTCTACTTTAAGGCTGTGAAATACCTCTAAAGCCTTACCCGTTAATAAATTGGACAGGCATGAACTGTACATCGCCTGCTGCCATCCGACGCATTTAGCGTGTAACTCGAACCGATGTAAATATGCGTCGATCCGGTCGAGTTTTTCATTAAATGGTGGTAGTTTTGGTTTAGTAGCATAAGAATTGGTGGCAGTAGTGGGTGTTACAAGCGATTGTTGCTCTAACTTTTTCATTGCGAGTTCATGCTGTCTTTTCTTTTCTCTCTCTCTTTCTTTCTCCCTTTCTCTTTCTCTTTCCTTTTCTCTTTCTACTTCTTTTTCTTTTTCTCTTTCTTCTTTTTCTCTTTCTCTTTCTCTTGCTTCTTTTCGATCCTCGCGCTCTCGGTCTTGTTGTACGTGTCGTTCGCACCACGCGGCGCGTTCTTCCTCTGGTATGCCCAGAACTTTGGCAGATTCTAAATATTTAAGAAACTCAGCCATGATATGTTAAAGTCTGTAAAGTTAGTAAATATTTACCCAATGTTACGGTATATCGCGGTATCAATATCTTATATGAACAGTTATTGACTGTTAATATTAACTCAGTGTCTTATGTTAGCACTGCTTCGCGAAAAGAACGTTTTATCTCTCTCTCTCAAAATTACAGGCAGTATCACTTAAACTGCAAACACTTTATCTCTCTCTGAAAATTACAGGCAGTATCACTTAAACTGCAAACACTTTATCTCTCTCTGAAAATTACAGGCAGTATCACTTAAACTGCAAAAACTTTATCTCTCTCTCTCTCAATATAAATTCTAGTAAGGCAGTGCCGTCTATCCGTTGCTCCCACTGCAATAAAATACTATATATCGCCTTTACTGCGATAAATTAATGTCTTGAGTGATCACTCTCAAAATTTACGTCTCTCTCAACGCGACGAACCAGTGTCCTCTGTTATCACTGTCAAAAACGAATCGCTCTCTCAATGCGATGAATCAAAAATATATCTCTTTCTCAACACGACAAATTCGAAATATCTCTGTGTTCTCAAAACACTCTCAAAATTCTCTCTCTTCTCAAAATGCGCACACGCAGTGTCTTCTGTTACCACTGCAAAATTATTCTCTCTCACATATGTCAATACCAGATTACAATTCAACGTGGTTTTAGCACGTGAAACACCTCAGGCATATATTGTAAACATATCAATGTTATTATAGTAGTTTAAAGTTTATAAGCAAAAAAAAATACAATAAACAGGACGTATACTGACAAGTAAAACGAACGATAACAGACCCTACAAGTCCTAACTTATATTACAGAAAGTTTGAGAAGAAGACAGGAGAGACATCTTCCTAAAGAAAAGTGAGGAAGGAAAAGAACGCCACAATCTATACGAATAAACGGATCCCTAATAGAACTATTCACAGAGAAGCAAATCCCCCCGAGTTATTTTACATAGCCACCAAGGCCTCCAATATCCTTCGTAATGGCAAAGAAGATATGCTAACCTATGATCCCAACCAACCTCCCGCACTTAAACTAAACATATAGTAAATAGTAAAATGGCCTGGAACACACACTCAGAGCGGAAAGTACGTCGCCCTCCCCAAGACTGTTAGATAGATGGATCACTTATCTTTATTTTTGAGGAATTCAGATGGTAAATATCCTCAATCCATAGCTCCAAGCCCAAACTTGTATTTCTGTCTGAAGTAAAACCGGATGATGAAAGGGTTCCCTCGCCGGTGTCCACGGGTCAATGGGATGTTGGGATGTTCACCATATGAAATTGAAACAAAATATTCGATTAATACAAATTGTTTAAACTCTATAATAAAAAGCACCTGAAAACATAATATTAGAACAGTACAATATCAAATAATGGAATAAAAAAATACAATAGGTTTTAAAATAATCTAACTAAGTGGCATGGCGTTATCTAAGGTTCTTTAAGGGTCCCTCTCCAGTGTTACGAGGTGGGTCCTCGAGTGTTACGAGTTGGAAGAGGGGTGTGCCCTCGAGTGTTACGTTGGGGATTACTAAATTATAAATTTAGGTGTTCGACTGCATTTTTAATAATTATCGAGAGGTTTTAGAAATTACTCTGCCATACCATGCCACATACACTAATAACAATTTCGAGTAAGTTATATCAAGGACCTTGTAGGGCCACAAATTTATTACCTAAAAGTCCTAACAATTTCGTCTATCTTACATATCAAAAGACAACATCAGCAGCATCAAATGAAAATACTAAAATACATAACTATAAATCTCCTCTAGAGTCTTAAGAGATTTGAGACTCTATATCATTCTGATTCATTCACAGTTTACTTAGTAATTATTTATCTTCAGAAATATAGACTGCCTACTACTTCACAAATAATATACTTATGTCTCAGACGACAATATTAACTCATTTAACTGCTTATAAAGGATCAAACCGTCAAGACACACTGACGTAGTTAAGATAGATCTAGATCTGTTCTAGGATGGGCTGGCAATCCCCAGCCTCATCCAGACACATCAATTACAATTTACAAATGTGTATATCAGTCACTCGTTCTAGATCTTAATTGCAAGTAAAACTTTATGGTCTTGCATTCCTTTGGTCGCACTTCTACTGGGAAGTTAGGGTCAGATTCACATCATCTCGAATCATGGTGATGAAACTTACGATTGGTTCCCTGAAACAATTTCAGGGAACTGGAGAAAAGAGCTGTGGGTTATTTTCATTGTCTATCCAGGACATAGACATGACGTTAACAGTCTTATGGTTCCCTCTGGCTGAACCTTAGCCGACACCTTCGCAGAATAGGATACGCTGCATGGAGTGAGGTAGCATAAACATGTCACCGCTTATCTTCTGCAAATCACGTGACTGCTCAAATTTGATTGGTGCATCCACTTCGAGCTCCGCTCGCAGCGCCAATAGATTCTATCAATAGTAACAGACAAAGTCAGACTTAGGATGTCAAAACCTTTCGCAAAGTCTCTACACCCTAAACGTTTTATGTACGAATTTATTCACCCCTTATTCGCCCCGTCTTTCCCTGTTAAAGTACACCCAAACCACGGGGTCGAAAACTGCATCGTCACTGTTAATTTATCCATTCGTTCTATCCTGACCCACTTTCTTTCCATCTCTAAGAAAAGCGTTACAAAAACAAACTGTCCACGGGAATAGTTCAAGGACGTTTGGACTGGCCAAAATCAATGATGCCATGTAATAAACAATGCGTGACCTAGCACGGCAATTCAAATCCTAATCCTGACAGTGAAGATGATAATATAACTGCTAGCGGAACTTTGAACCAACAAATCAATTTGAAATCGCACTTGGCCACCCCCTCCTCTCCTCCCATTTTGGACAACCAATCCCATACTCATCCATCTACCACACCACACAGTTTCTCCATTATCTGAACAATAATGTGTTCTTCACAAATTATAGTTTACCCGCAGTCAGCGAGATTTATAGTTTATAGTTATTTGTAATATAATTCTCAGTGTTCAGCTATCATAATTTATTTTTAGTTCACTATTGCGCAATAACTACCCCGGCAATGTAGTTCATATTAAGTTACATTGTAAGATTTATACGATTACATCAGTGCTTTAAATGTCACTTAATAATAATTATGGGTTTATTCCAAATGTTTTCTTCCTGTGTGTCTGATTGGCTATAGCTTGTGCAGGCCAAATTTACAATCTTACGTGACTGGTGGTACAAATCTGAATATTCCCAATTGACAAAACATATTATTATCATACACTTCAAACATTTAAGTGCAAAGTAGGTCTAATCAGTAGGACGGCGGAGGACCCTGAACTATCGCAGCTGATAATATCTCAGTCTCACTGAGTGATAATCTTCTTTCTCAGGACCTCAGCCGTTTCATCACTGGCGCAGTTTTGATGATGGCTCCGGTAAATGACGGCACAAACTGTTACAGTACTGAAAACACTCGATCTTCAGCTTCGTAGGATATCGCACTGGTGCAGAATTAAAGAATAAAATTAATATCAATCCAAAGTTTTTTTGATGCTGTTGTGTTTGCTCAATGAGTCCGTGTGCGGCAGGTGTGACACGATATAAAATTTTATCACTTGGACGTGCCTTGCACACGGAGGACATACGTGTCACCCCCTGTCATTAACCGTTCTATGAATATTATAGATACAATGCTTTTCAAGTCCCCGCCTGTCAACGGTGTGTATGCGGTTGGAGTCGATCCAACGTCTGCTGTGTTGTAG
Organism: Onchidella celtica; assembly: GCA_963931925.1. Taxonomy (NCBI): domain Eukaryota; kingdom Metazoa; phylum Mollusca; class Gastropoda; order Systellommatophora; family Onchidiidae; genus Onchidella; species Onchidella celtica. The sequence goes on along the minus strand of CAWVPB010000009.1, from coordinate 14,651 downwards.
GCCTATTCATTCAATGGCGGATGTCTTGTACTTGAATTAAATTCGTGTGTACGTTAACGGTAAGCGGTATAATTTGCATTCCCAGAGAGTAATATTTGTGAAAATAACATAGGCCTGTAGGAATGTAGTTCGCGAAATTCGATAATGCAGTTTGTGCCTCTCAATTTTTGCTATTTATGGAAGAGTTAAGTACAGGTTGCTGTGCAGTTCAGAGACGTGAACGTGTGTAGTGCTGGCGACAGGGAAGATACCTGCAGCAGGCCTGTTTGAATAATCTTAGGTGTAATTTCTAGGTTGGTCAACGCACAGACGAGTCTACCTGACACTCGACAGTGACGGGCACTTTCATCTTCGCCTACTGGACACGTAGGCCTACCGGGCGTGGAAAATGCCTCTAGCAATTAATTTGATACCTATTTTTACAGCGTTGCCCACGTTTTCAGATGACTGTTGAGGGTGGTGGTGACCCTATGGCATTTAACCTACTCGAAATGGTAAGACTAGGCTAGACAAGTGTAACGCACTACGACTGTTGCACGTAGACTGAGATCGAGACGTCTAGAGTCTAGGTGCAAGATAAATTGTACTCCCAGTCAGCTCTTCAAAACCTTTTTGCGAAATAGCTTCTTAGTGGACCAGTGAGGTTTCTGTGTTATTGAGATCGGAAACTGTGCTACGTGTCTGTGTCATCGTGCATGAAAGGTAAACATGTACCGTTTTGAGTGTCGTTGATCGTTGGCAAAGGGAAATGACAGGCACGGGGAGTGAATCCGATTACCAGTATTGGGCCAGTGCTGTGTTGGATTTATTAGTCTGTGGTTGGACGTCAACCGTGTAGGTCTAGTGTTCACACTGCGCTTGTCACCCAAGGTGTGTAGATAAACTTTTCAAGCTTCGAAATACTCATAATGGTCCCTTTTACGATAGAGGAGGCTTGTGGACGCAAAGATGCACACACTGATCTAGTCTAGTATGGTACGTTGATGAATGATGCAAGGGGCACGTAGTCTCTGATTACCTGCCAAAAAAACAAAAACAAAAAACACAACAGCAAGAGGATGTAAACTGATATTGTCCAGCAACGAGAGATCCGACAATCAAGAAATTTTCAGGTATGAAATGGGAAAAGGTCTATAATGCATTGAACCAAAGCTCATGGCAATCGATAGAGCCGTTTTGAAGCAATCAAGCAAGAAGTACACCACTTAAAAATTCAATTTTGTTGAATGCAGATACATGATAAATATCGTGAAAACGGGACATCGCACTGACATGGGATTTTCACGGACTGAAAGGAGAGAAGTTGTGCTTTTGTATTTCAGCAGCATTTTTGGTGCATGTAGAGAAGAAATTGGAATTAATTAAGTCGTAAAGACGCCAGTGTTATCATTAGCGGCGCGCTTGTAACCGATGCCATAGGCCGCGGCCCGTGACCTCAGCGTAATCCCCATTCAGGTGCGGTCAGCTGATTTGAGGTCTTTATTTTAGGAGGTTCGCTGCCCTTGGCATTTACACCTCACTTTACTTGTTTTATTATTTCTTGTTCTGGCGGGGGGGGGGGGGGAGATGATATGGATAAATTTTAATCTATTAATTTCAATTTTGCCCGGGCAGCGGCCTTTCGGCCTGCTCTTTACGATTTCCAACTGCCAAGGTATCTTTAACGTCAGCGTGCGATTTTATCATTTTTATGGGTAGCCCGGGCCGGAACTAAATTGAAGTGTCTTGGTTTTGCGTGAATTCGACGCAGTTTGTTGAAAATACTCGTAATCGTCCCACTTATAGTTGAGTAGGCTTGTGGACGCAAAGATCACACACTGATCTGGGCTCGTATGATACATTGATGAACGTTGTCAGGGGCGCCTAGTCTAATTACAAAGCCAAATAGAGAAAATACTGTAGGCCCACACTGATAGGTCCAGTGAAGAATAATTTTTAGGCCTACATGTGTTATGATGTTTAAGTTGACGTGACATTGGCCTGTGAATAAACCAGGAATACATCACATTTGGATTCACTTTTATTGGGAGAGCTGTGAGCGTTTGTGTTTAGGATAATCTACCAAGGAATGTAGAAATTAGATTTGCCACAAGCACTTTAGGGATTGTTTCAGATTTGAGAAAATGATAATAATGATCTATGGCACCTTGATTTATGCAATACAGAATGTGTCACTGTGACCTTTTCTGGCAATGAAACGATGGAAATCTATGCACTAAAAATGGCTTTCAATGAAAATAAAAACAGGCAATATCAATTAGTAGCCTACAACACAGTAGTGTCAGTGCAGGTCTCTTTTCATCACCACAACTATATATTTTTTTCCTCGCATGAAATAATGTCAGCAGCACTTTCAGCGAGTTAATTAAAACGATGCCATCTGATTGACCACCTTGACTTGGTTATTATTGACAGTATAATGATCATCGTTGATGACATTTCAAAAAAGAAGAGCTGAAAGGAATTGCAGTAGACTAAGAACAGAGTAAGACAAAGCGAATGTGTCAGAGTGGGGAAAATTTTTAAATAGTTAATTTAGGGATGGGTTTTTGTCTGAGTACAATTTAAGAATTTAATGAAGTGGAACAGTCAGTGAGAAATAGCAGATTAGATGAATGTGATCAGATTAAATGGAAATAATTGAATTTTTCGAGTTTGAGTGTACATGATGTGCTATTTGGATCTTTTAACAAGAAATGCTCATATTTTGTTTCTTCTTCAGTTAAACATGTAAAATCTTCTGGAACCTTGGCAAAAAAAAACAACCAGTCATCATCTTCACTCCAGCCATCAGCAAGATCATCATCATAAACATCATCCTAGTGCTCACCACTTTATTGTATCATGGAACCTTCATACACAACAGTGACTGCTTTTCTACCACCCACTAGCCACGATGACCATATTAATTGGGGGGAGGTCATTGGTGGCATTATTCTGGCCATCTGGATTCTGTTCTCTAATCTGACGCTCATCATTGCAATCTTAAGAAGTGAACACAGGAGAACGGTAAGTCCATTAAACTGATTTGCGCAGTCAATCAAAGTACGTATATTGACTTTAAATTTCTAGATTGTCTTCCAAGATTCTACATTTGATTGATTTTGTGGGGCTGAATTCAGGCAGGTTACAATTCAGCTTTACTTTCAAGCATTTTCAAGAATTGGTCAGCATCCTTCATGTGAATGTCTTTTATCATCCTAGTCTATAAAACTGTATTAAGACTCCCAGCCAGCAACCCAGGGGAACGGCACATAGGATTGACGTCAGGTTTTTTCACAGGAATGGTATCTTTCCCATGTGGATTGGCTGGTTACAGCATCGCACCGATGTTGGTTTTATATAACTAAGGAATCCTACCAGCCCCATGGAAATCCTATAATAATAATAATAATGGATGGCATTTATATAGCGCATATCCATTTAAAATGCTCTATGCGCTTTACAGAAGCAACATGTCAACCACAGAGCAGATTGGAGCGCCTACAAAGCGCTCCACACACCACACTGCTTCTTTCTCTCTCCCTGTCACGCTTACTCTCTCTCTCTACCTCTCTCTATCTCAGAGCAAATTGTAACGCAGCCTGTTAGGCGCAGTTCACAACTCACAACAGTCCACAACTCACAACTCAAATAATATTTGAATATTTATTAATAAAATATTTAATATTGAATAATAAATTTTGTTGTTGCTGGTGTATACAAATCTAGGTCGGGTAGACGTAGGCATGCTGACTGGGCTGACATGAAGAGTTTTGGGGTATATTATTTTTTTTTTAAGGCAAATAGCTGTCTCATAGTCTTATGCGACAATTTAGGAAAAAACAAAGTTTCTTGAGGTAAATTTGATGCTTATAATGTTGTTTTGGTTTGCTTCTAATTTCATCCACTCAGGTCAGCTTTAATCTCCACGTGTGCAATCTTTGTCTGACAAGTTTGTTGATGGGAGGTCTCGTCTTACCCTTCTATATTGACCACTCACTGAAGAATGGCTGGGAATACAGTGAGAATTTTTGCCGCATATGGTTGATGGGTGACTTGATGGTCTGCACTGCATCCATTTTAGTGGTGGCGATGATGCTATTTGACCGATTTGTTCTCTTTTCCTGCCCTGAGGCAGCAGAGGGAGGGTGCAAGTATGTGTTTACAGCAACGCTTATCATCCTGCCCTGGGTTCTGGCAGCTGGATTTATTATTCCCATTTATTTGTTTGGGGAAACTGGAGAGGGTGTTAAAGAGGACAATAATGTTTGCTATCTGCATTTGAAAGAGCTCTATGCCATTGTATTAGAGATTGGTGGATACGCAGTTCCAGGATTGACGGCCTTTGCTCTGTTGGTGGCTACCAGTCTAACCTGGTGTGTCAAGAGGGAAGAGCTCAGAGACATGGATTACAGCGAGGAAAGGGAACACAAGGGATGGCAGGTCAGTCATTTGTTGTTGATTAATGCATTATATTCCTTGAAATTGTCTTTAGATTTGTCAACAAGTAATGACAGTGCAACTGTCTTTGTCTTTGGTTTGTCCTGACAGGTTTTAATGTAAGATCTGCACTTTCCAAAGAATCTGGCACTTGACAGATGTCAGTAAATTATAAGATTTCTACTTTCCAAAGAGTCTATGGCACCTAGAGATTTTAGTAGAAGATCTTTACTTTCCAAAGGGTGTGGCACCCGACAGATTTGAGTGAATTATAAGATTTCGACTTTCCATAGAGTCTGGCACCGGACAGATTTTAGTAAATTATAAGATCTCGACTTTCCAAAGAACCTGGCACTTGATAGATTAATAATAAATTACATCATTACCTTCCAAAGAGTCGGGCACCTAACAGGTGATATACCATCAGCTATCTGTTTCATGTCATGTTTTGTGCTTGATTAACTCAACTCATTCTTGACACAAACTGTATATATGTCAATACTATATGGTTTTACAGTTGTTAAAAATATAATTCTGAACCTGCTGCCCTGTATTTATTCCCCTCTAAAGTGGAAAAATTATGAGCAAATTGACTTTCAACATTTCCAACCAGCTTTTGCAAGTTTTGTCATTTAAAATCAATTTAATTTTATTCAGCGTAGTGGAAATGAACAATTTGGATTGAGCCAAACCTGGCAGTTTTAGACATGAAATTAATGATATACATGTATTATTCAAGACGCTGAAGAATGTCAGGAATTTGATACATACATTTTATTAATTGAATTTGATATTGTTTTTGTGCCCTTCAGGTGTTTGCCTCCTGGATAATTTGCCTGGCAGTTCTCGGCATGTGGTTTCCATTCTCAATACTTCATGTTTTGACATTTCTGCTGGATAAAACCTGGCCACGTGAGTGGCTGATGTGTACTGTTTGGATTGCCTATGCCAATGCAGGTAGGCATGAATGCAGCATAAAAAGATGAAGATACAAAATGCCCAATGTTTTACATTGTTACACCATTGTTATACATACCAGGCACTTTGCTTTTCTGACCCAGCAGTGATCTGAGCTGGAGCCCTTTGGCACACACATCCTGTACAAAATAAGGCAGGCGACTATCACAGCCAAATAACACATCCAAGACATATAAGATTTTGGGTACAAAATACTCCCTCAAAACCAGAAGCTGTCCAAGCTACAGTTTATTTTTTTGTTGTCTAATTAACATTTACAAATCAACATGTGCGATGGAATGTATTTATTTTTTAGGAATAAGCACAGTACCTTCATAGAGTTAAAGTAGGTAGTACCTGGTCGGTTTTGAGTTATGGGCACTTTTCTGAAAAGAGCCATCTATAAGTAAGTACATTTGATTTTGACCCCTCCTCCTACTAAGGATGCATTTCACATGCCATGGGCAAACCCTTCCCCTACCTCTAGTACAAACATACAGCCATTAGAATGGTGAATGTCCATGATAAGACCGTGCTTTTCAGGGACTCATATTGGTATTTTGTTTGGGCTATTTGACTGTTTCATTAGGAGCATGATTTTCATATAATCCAACAACTTTGACTGAAGAAATATTGATGAAACCCAACTTTTTAAATCAGAACAATGGTTTGCAAGTATATCAAGGGGTATTTGCCATATTGTTGTATGCAACATTTTGCTGATTTTGAGGTTTTGTCATGAAAATGGTTCTCTCAGTCCTAATTTCATTGTGTATAAGTGTCATTCCAATCAGTTGGAAACTTTTCCAGATGTGTGTTTGTTACGTAAAGTTGTATGCATCTTAGCCCTTTTGCCAACCAAAGTTCGAGCCTCATTTTCTTGAAAAGGCAAAAATGCACTTGCAACAATATGGCAAAAAGCCAATGAATATACATACTCTTCAGAAATCTGCCTCTCTGCACCTGTACACTTGTCAAAGTCTGGGGATAAATCCTCCCCTTTCCCCATGCAAGGGTACATACTTTATGGATGGCCCCAAAGTGAAAATCTGTTGGTGATGATCCATGATTTTCAGATACATTAAAATCATTAATATTTTTTCTGTGTTTTTATTCAGAAACAAGTTTTTCAGAATGAAGAATTAATTAAAAATGTATGGGAATCGTCAAAGACAGTTTTCAAGTTTACATTTCATCAGATTTCTAGATCGTCCAAAGGCAACAGAATAATACACATGAAAGCAAAAAGAGGACGATGCAGATCATTTTTGCCCTCCATAATTTGCCTCAACAAGATATTTTAACTAGATGTGTGGCACATTTCACTAAGGTTCTTTATTTGTATTTGTATACTTAAATCCCATTCGGGAAATTTGCCTTGTGTCATTGCACCCAGATACAACTGGAGCAGGCACGTCATCGCCATAGTGCAGTGCCGGTCAGTGTTTTGGGGGGGAGGGAGTGGTAGGGATGAATTTTAATTGATTTTTGCCAGGCCAGCAGCCTGTTGGGCCTGCTCTTTTTGATTTCCAACTGCGCAATGTGCACATGGGCCCTCTGGATTTTTTCGGCCTTATCCGAGAAGTCTAGGTACTCGATCCTACCCCCCAACAGGATCAGGGACACAGAAATATGAGAAAAATCCCAAACTTCCAACATGCCTGCGCAGGCTGGGTTTTGAAACCAGTACCTTTGGCATGAGAGGCAAGCACCTTGCCTCTGGACCACCTTGTGTGTCACTTCATGTATGCCATGTTATTTTGCTTATGTAATGATGCCTAAGATATGTGGTACTATGGTATGTGCTCTTAAATGCACTGCGAAAGAGAATTTCCCTCATGGAATAATAAAGTGACTTTTGTCATCTTATCTTATCTTATCTTATCTTATAACCATTTTTTTTCTCAGGTTTCAATCCCATACTGTGGATGATTAAGCCAAGACTGAGATGGAGTGTGTGGAATCTGTTCTGTAGCTGCCGCCATAACGATGACATTGAAGATGATTTCCAGGATGATGACGCCAGTGAAGCAATGATAGAAATTCGCGAAAAGAACGTATGATGACCTCATATTTGAAAAGTGTGGACAGTTCACATTTCAGTGGATGAGAATCAGAGGTGAAGACAAATACTGACCCAATTGCAACTTCTGACTCAAACTGTGACAGGTCTGTCGTGAAGAAGAAACATTTAAGGTTACTACAATTGGATGCTAATGAGTGCCTTTGCCACAGTGCTGAAAAGAGAAATTAGCTGATGTGTATATCTTAAGGCCAGTCTCTGAAATTGCATGGGTAATACACATTATTGACAGAAACAAAGCTTCTTCATACCTTGTCTTTGATTCACACAGTCGGAACACAGACGGATTAATGTGTGCTGACGGTAAAGCCACGCGTCCTTTACACTCTTGATTGATTTTTTTGTTCAGTCAAAAGGTGCACTCTGTAATCAAATTTGCAGATATTCTGGCATGCACTATATACACTTGTAGTTACTAGGTGTATATCTTACTATAATTGAGCCAGAGGGTGAACCTGTAAGCAGCTAAAACTTCACGACTACGCCATAAAAAATTATGAAACTTGGTGTACTGCATTAATTTTTGACGAAGAGTTACATGGACACATTCAGTTTGAACAAAAATCAGTCTTTACTATTATTTATATAAAAATTTTTGGAGCCGCAAAAGCAGAGACGCATTTTCATCGGATAGAACTGATAAGTGTGACTGGAAATTATGTCCTTGGCCTCTCTTTTCACATTGGTGGTTGAAAATCAATGTTATCACATCTGTTTATTTCTACGTGAAATTGTGGTATAACAGTAAGTTATATTAGTTGTAGCATTGGACCCAAATGCTGTTTTAATGTAGCCTAGATCTAGATATATGGTTGGATTTGGTACATGGAAAATTTGTAAGATTTATCTTGTGCAGATCGGCTAGTTTTTTCTGATGTACACAGCTCTTCTGTATGTTGGTGATTTGTCATGACATGACATGGCAGCAACAAAACTCTAGGGAGGCAGACAGACTGATCAAGAAAATAAGAGTTTGGTAATTGATTGGGGTGGAAGTATAAACATTTGCTCGAAATTTCCACTTATCAAATTTGCATTCTAGGAGCTGATGTCTTATTTTAGTGAGTGCAGTGTGAACCAACATTTACAAACTCATATAAACGTTTTTTTTTCTTCACCTTGTTGAGAAAAATTTTAATCTTGACTGACAAAAAAGTCCCCACTGAATCAACCATGAGTATTCTTCAAGACAGACAAAGCCTTAGGCTATATTAAGAATGGTTTCTTTTAGTGTCCCCAGGCTACACTAAAATTGATCTGCAGCAGTTGCTGTAATTGGATAATCGATTAGATTACGATCCTTCAGAGACTTAGTCCGCTGTTGATTGTTTCTTGGCAGTTAGAAGTATCTGAAGACTTGTTGAAGCATTCTCAGCAACTACAGTGTCTTTTATTTGATCATTAATTTTATTATCATTAAGTTTGCAGCCTCCATTTTTCATGAATCTTATTTGATTTCTTTTTGTGAAAAACAATATTTATACCCTATTCTCGCAGAGACGGAAGTCGCTTATTTTCTTATTTGGCCAGTAATTTTGAAAAGAATGAATAGAAGTAATAGTATAAAAGTATCTGGTTGACGGAATATGATTGTATTTATATCTTTAATGTATTTTGCTCAATCCTTTAAAAACCCACTTATGATGAAGAAAGTTTCAGTTTCCTGCAGAGTTTTAAATCATTATTTAAATCAACAGAAAAAAATGGAACAGAGAAAACAATCGAACAATAAAAGATTTCAATAGCTTTTGTGCTGCTAACCAAGCAAGAACTCGCAGATAAGTCCACATATTCTGTCTGTTTCGATTCTATAAATTTCCTATTGAAATCGTTTATTGTTTGATTGTTTTCTGAGTTCCATTTTTTTCTGTTGTTTTTTTCTTTTTTTTTCTTGACAAAGGCGTTAGCCGAAATATTGAGGATTTTCCGTCGTCTCTTTTAGTTTGCGTTGTGTCGTTTGGGTATTATTTCTTACATGGGGCTTTGCCACATACAACTTTTTCTTTTTGCCCAATTTTGATATTGCTTATAGCCCTGCTGAGACCCCACAGTTTTATAATATCATGCCAGTAGCTGTACTGAATTATATTTCCTTGTACCATATTTGTGCAACGTAATATGGCTATTACTGTTAAGTGTTCAGTTGTTTTTTTTGTTATTTTCTTTTCTTAAAAACTAAAATGTAAGCCTTTTCATACATTTTCAAGTGAATGAAGAATGTGATTTTTATTCTTTAAACAATGTATTTTTGTATATTTTTTATTGCTGCATATTTGCACACTGGTATATATGATTATAAATTATTTGTCTTGATATAATGGGGGAGATTGCCTGCTATAGCAAGGTGCACATTTTGGACTGTGGTGACAGGGGGGAGATTTGGTTTTTCAGGGGTCACCTGATGACCCACTGTATGATTGGCATCTTTGAGTGTCAAAGGAAAGCTTTCCTACAATCCAGTGCTGTCAGTGATTGAATACCAGTGAAAATTACCCAGATTTATTTTCAGTGAAATGCATTCCTTTCATAAACCACTTTCAGAATCACCCATATTGTCACTGCTCTACAATAATTTGTCAGACTTATGCCAAAAGGCAGCGGACGGTTCATTGCATTCCTCAGTATAAAGATTAATATTATAGAAAAAGAAATGCGCCAATAGGAAAATGTAATAATCCAATAGAATCCTAATGGCTAAAATCACTAAATAATAGGAACAGAAAGTTTTTTCTTCATATCTCAAACATTAGCGTAGTGCAGTGATGATTTGTGGGTTATGTGCCTCTTTGCTGTTTAGTGGCCAATCTTGATTTTCTAACCTGAAAACCCATTCGTTGATTAGTCTTTTCTTTTTCCATTGACCATTCAGCAGAGAAGCTGACCTCTTAATATAATGTTAATTTCACAAATGAATGACTCAGTTTATCACAAAGAGAGCCGTGAGATGCCTTTTTTTCAAGCCTCATTTTTCCCAGAATGTCACTTTTGTGACAGATCTTAAAATCACTCTCTCTCCTTCAAATGTAAAAATTGGCACATGTTCTATACATGATACTCATTTTATGATTTGTTTACAAGCTTTTTGAGATGCAGTATATCAGTTATACATTTTTAGAAGAGCTTCCAAATTTACAAGTTTTTGTCTAAATTTTTAATATGAAAAAATGGAATTTAAATATTCTGTGACAAATTTTATGCAGTTTATTTGCACACAGACCACAAAATATATTATAAAAAGCCTACGAAATGTTATCATTGTTCAATATGGCGGCTGTAAACTTGTTACTATAGCAATAGTGGTGTAGTTATTGACAAGGCTGTCTTTGCAGCCCAGAGACCTAAGTTCCATTTTGCCGTAAGCAAAACTGTGCTTTTGTGATGTCCTTGAGAAATATTCTTTTTTCACTTTTGTCCAAGGGCATATGTATTTTTCCCGAGCCATAGATAGCACATCCTTGAAGTGTATACTTTATATCCAACATAACTTTATTGTGCCAAATGAAATCAGAATTTTATTTTCCTTATCTCAGTTGAAGTCTATCAACATCATTTACATGTGTTTCTCAGCTAAATATATCATGAGATTCATGTTCCATAGCCTGTCTTTACTCTCTACATCTAATCAAAGGGATTGATTCCAGACATTCTCAACTCATTGGCCTTACAAACTGACCCTAGGTGCTGCTAATTAAAGAGCTGGAACTTTTTTTTTTAACATTATAAACAAGAATGGACTTATTTAATGTTTCATGCGCAATGTTTACAATGCTTGGGAAGGCATTTGATATTTTCAGTTTCATATTTGCCATGGTGCTGGGATTTTTAGACTCAAGAATCCTGGGTCCGTTACGTAAATTATACAACAACATTTTTGGCAGTCCCTCTTGGAATTATGTGCATATATGTGAGTGTGCATGGGAAAACCCACAATAAGTCGGCAGAGCTGATTTTGAGAAAAACGGCTTTGAATTGAAAATATGGGTCCGACACAAACTTCCAACTTGGCTGTTGTTTAGGGGACCGTGGCATGTTACAGGGTAAACTGTAGACGAGCAGTGAACACTACTCACTATGATCTCTATAACTGCTTAGTTATTAGACTACTGTCTCCTAACAGCAATCACTCCAATATTACTTGGTCAATTAGCTATTGCTACTTTTAGGATTAAATGCCGTTTTCTCAAAATCTTGTTTTAGGGGAGTCACTGACTTCAATTTATCAGAAATGTCTTGTCTTTCATTATAAGTACAGAACTCAAAATGTCATGTTGCCGACTTATGCCGGTTTTCCCATGCACACTCACATATATGGCAATCAAGTTGAATGATGTACAGGTCGTTAGGAGGCCCTGAGACACCTGCTTAATTTATACTGTTGTATACTGCCATGCAAAGGCAGAGCGACATATGTGAGTGTGCATGAGAAATCCCTCAATAAGTCACCAACATGACATTTTGAGTTCTGTACACATAATAAAAGACAACACATTTCTAATAAATTGTTGTGCATTGATTATTGATCACTTTTCAAAGGAATTCATGAACTTCAATCTTGTCACAAATCGTTGACATATGAAAATTTTGGCCACGTACAACGAAAAGATCAATTGTATGTAATTTTATGTCATTCACATATGTACCCTTCATTGTATTTTGATTGATTCCATGTTTTTAATGGTTGTGTTTATACTGTGTCTATCTTGTTATTGATAGTTGTAGAATTGAGTTTTACATTTATGGATATATTCTCTGTCTTCACAAGCGTAATAAGACGGATCGTGCTTTTTGATTTATGTGAAATGGAACATTTTGTGTTCATGGGGCTTGAATGTATGCACAGAAATGGGAAAGTTTCATTATGAAATGTGATTCATCCAGATTCCATTTTGATCAACTTGTCACTTTGTCTGTTGAGATGTTTTCAGTGCCATGTAAGTTACAATATGAAGGGCCAGTGAAAAGAAGATGCTGATTTGCAGAAAAGTTGTTGTGCATATGATATTGTTTCAATATCCTGACATCTCGACCAATTTTATTTAGTGCAACCTTGTCAGACATTGCACATTTTAAATAAGATAAAAAAACAAGAAAAAAAGAAAGGGAAAAAAAGATATATATATATGTATATATGAGAAGTGCAGAAGTGAAAACGCATATTTTATGAACTAAAGCAAGACAAAGATTTGAGAATGTAAGATTGAAGAAATATTAAAAGGACCATGACAAAGGGACTGAGAAAAGGTAAAAAGAACGGACCTTTGAATGAAAGAATGATGGATTGGAAGTACAAGAAAAATGGAGAAATGGTGTGGTTGTAAGAAACAAATATGGTAAAGAAACTTTTGCCAGAGATAAAGAAAGATAAAATATTTGATGGTTGTTGACATTTTTAAGCTGGTGCAATGATGTGTGATGTGTACTGAAAACTGGGAATTGGTTCTTATTCTCATCAATTTTCAATAAATGTACACTATTTTAAAATTAAGAAGTCCTGGTATCTTTGTTTGTCTGTACATGTATTTTCTTCTGTTTTTGGTTGCAAGGTGATGCTTGACACATTTGTTACTTACAAATTCGAAGTGTTTGTGACTTTTGTTAAATTTGACACTTCTCAGCACAGAATAGAGATACTACTACTGTACCAGAAGCAACGCATGGCAGGAATACGTCAGCAATTTTGACTACCGTCCGTCATATTGGATGAGGTCAATTTTTCATAACTAGGCACGCACGCAATGTTTAATGTAACATCAGAAAATATATGTATTTAGACAGAGATCTCACTTCTGCCAAATTAGGTCACGGCAATGACAAGAATTGATGGAGACCATCTTCACCAAAGATGGTGTGCATGTCTGTTTGCTGTGGTTTGTTCATACTTTTGGGTTGCTTGAAACTATTTAGAGCCGTTTGTAAGCTCTTACTCCCCGTGGAAATGTACAAACAGGTATTGTTTACCACCATGGAAATGTACATACGGGTATTGTTTACTACCAATCAAGTCCAGTACATTGCATTTCATCCAAAATGGCAATGGGCATACTTCCTGTAGTCACGAAAAGTGGGCTTATTTCACTTCTGGTAGTTACCTATTCTTTGCTTCTCAGTGCATGCCATACTTCCGAATGTGTTCAACACAAGTTCATTTACTGACAATCATGAAAGTCCACACTTTGAGAGATGACACACAAGAGAAAGCATGAAAACAGCAATTTATAAGAGATAGAGCACGATGTATTTATTTTATATATATCTATATATAGTATGTCAACATTAAAAGTTTACGACATAGCACAAAGTGAAGTACAGAGAGAACCAGAGTTGCCACAATCAATGACAGAAACCAGATACCACATAAAGTAAACCCCCCCCCCACCAGACTAATAAATTAACCAGACTGGAAACACGAGCTTCGGGCTGTGTAACGTTTTTTTACGGAATTTCCCGAGCGGCAACTATTACCAACATGGCCGCCACTCGGAAAATTCCGATTCTAGTTCTATCTGCAGTAGAAATTTCTTTTTATTTGTCAAGATTGGTTGTACATGTATTAATTTCTTGGTGCGGAACCAAACTTCCGCGTTCAGTAGGCGCGTCAAAATGGTATCATTCAAAATTGTAGCTATGCTGAAGTGTCGGTCGCTACCTTAAACCTAACATGGTAGATGGTTCATGACCTTTCGCTGTTTTGTGATGTCACACAATGGGATCATCCTGTCTGGTTAATTTATTAGTCTGTGACCCCCCCCCCCCTACAATGAAGCAGATAAAACATGCAATATTACAGTAACTTTTGTGCTGATTCTATACTGTACTCAGGTGAACAAAATCAACAAGTGGAGACATCTGAAACTCAAGTACATAAATATGGGTTGGGCTTTATCAGTGGCACATCCGGATTTCCTAGGGAGACAAACACATGATGTTACACAATATAATCAGGATCTTCATTCTACATAACATTTGTCACGAGAAATTCTTAAGAGAAATTAACTAAAGTTTGACTTGTGTGTTTTGCTTAGAAAAAAGAGAACAAGAATTCTTTAGTAAAAGGCCAAACTCGAGTACAAGCAAAATCAAGTTTGGCCTGCAGCTCTGACTCGCTTCAATGAACTGTTTAAAAAGAATATTATCTGGCCATTCTTTGTATTTTATTTTAACAAAAAATTGGCTTGCACTAATTTCAAAC
>CAWVPB010000008.1:0-27105 GCA_963931925.1 Onchidella celtica | reverse complement strand
TTTTTTTAACCTAGGATTGCTCATTTTTACTAATTTTTAGGAAAAAACAATTTTTTTGAAAAGGATTTTACATAATTGATGTCGTGGGGGAAATTGATCGATGTTACTAGATCTAGTGTGCTCTAGATTACTTTATTCCTGTTCATTTTATTTATTCTTGTTCACTGAACGGGACAGAAATAAAAATGTAAAATCAAATTTTAAACGTAAATGATTTCTTTTAGTCAGTGCAAATTGAACAGCTCATCTCTCTCCACGGTAACCTGGATCTATTTGTCATGTTTTATTTTATAAAATTTTTTGTTTCCATGGAAGTTTAATTCATTTTATTTGTTCTGTCTGACTTTATCTGTGATTTCACACCCGACAAAATTGGCCAGACTAATAATAATAATAATTCATCTAAAAAAAATTGATATTGTAAAAAAATATTTTAAAAAGTCCTAGCCACAATTTTATACTTTGAAGCAAAGCAACGATGATCACAGATTGGGGGGGGGGGGGGGGGGGGGGGGGGGGAGGGGGCGCAGTAAAAAAGTCACCCAAAGAAACATCAGATCTCGGGAAGCAAATCCCCCCCCCCCCCCCCCCCCCCCCCCCCATCGGCAGGCGAGTTTAGTTCTGGTAGGTTTTGGAATAGAAAAAAAAAGGAATGTGGGGCAGAGGACGAACTCTTCTGGCTTTCCGATTTC
Source organism: Onchidella celtica (assembly GCA_963931925.1). Taxonomy (NCBI): domain Eukaryota; kingdom Metazoa; phylum Mollusca; class Gastropoda; order Systellommatophora; family Onchidiidae; genus Onchidella; species Onchidella celtica. The sequence continues at coordinate 26,413 of CAWVPB010000008.1, read as the reverse complement.
CCCCTCGACATGCTGTTTGTTTACTGTGGTCCGTTCATAGTTATAAATTATATACACTAGGGTCAGTTTCTGAATGAGAAGTGATGCGCATCATTTGTTTTGGTCATTTGATTGAGATGGGCGCTCGGGTGGCCGCCGCTGGCCTCTCACTCCTCGAGCAAAGGAATTGTTCGTTTCAGCTTTTCAGTGCATGTATTTGAAGTTAATCTGATCTTTCTAGACTTTTATCACTCGCTAAAATTCAGAGGGCTTTGGTTCTCCCCTGCTTGTTATGGCAGTTGAGCGATTTTGTATCCCATAGACTGCTCTCACTATCAAAAATGTTTTGGTGAAAGTTTCATCGATAACTCAAATGAACGCTATTTTACGCCGAGGAGGTTGTCAGGTGACGCATAAGGAGCTCTTCCTAAATAAAAATCACAAACAGAAAATCCATCTGCGAATAAGATTCTGATCTTATTCGCAGACGTCTGCGAATAAGCGTGGCCGTACTATAAAAACATCCACCTACAGGACTAACTCACCAGGGGGAGTGCCCCTCAGCGACCCCAGCGCACGGACCGACGTTAGGAGCGTCCTTGTGATATCCGTATTGTGTAACTCAAATGGATCTCCTCTTGAACAGAGAGATCTATAATATAGGGCCTACAAAAGTACTGGGACTAATTATTAGAATAGCCACATCATTGATGCTGGCTAAGGCCCCCAGTCATAAACATATGCCATGTAATTTTGAAAGTAATGCTATAGTAGGATGTTTCAGTAACTCACAGGTTATCATATTTTTTAACTTCCTTAATAAAAGTAGCATTTCAAAAGATTTTCAGAAATGCAAATGGACTTAGTTATATCGAAAAGAAATGAAAACCAAATGAATTGAATTGAAATGAGAATTGTGAATGAATCTGTGATATCATTATCAATAAAACACCAATAACAGAAATTCATATCTTTCAAATGGTAAGCAACTCAGTAAGCAAGCAAGGATTGTCTGTGTCACTTGGGAGTTTAGATAATAATCAAGCTCTTGACATAATAACACAGTGCCAATTTTAATTTATCAGGAATGATTTTTTAGACAATTAGTTAAATCCAGTACATACTTTTTGCGCAACATATTTGCCTTGAAAGTGACATGCTATGCAGAAAGACTTCCAAATGTGTCTCATGCCAATGTTTGCCAGCAGTACTCAGCAGTTAATTGCCAAGCGGGATCTTAACTTTAAAAAAACCACCCCACAGGAGACTTGCCAGGGGGGGCCAGTCCCTCCCCTCCCCCGTGCAAGGCTGCTCCTGAAGCCGTGCTTTTAACAACAAAAGATCTGTATACCCGCACCATTTGTAATATCATTACTGCACGAAAACCCGTGAGATGCATTCCGAAGATAAGTCCTCCTGGTAATGCCAAATATCATTTTTTGTTGTCAGCAATTAAACTCTGATGTTTTGTGTTTTAAAAACTATCCATTACACCAACAAATCACAAATGTCAGTAATAACTAATATATACATGTTACTATACAAATTTAACAAAGTTGGAAGGGGAGATAATCCTGGTCATGCGTTCAGTGGACTCATTTTATGCAACCCAAGCATGGAGATCACCAATGACCAGTCAGCCACTCACTCGCATGTTGCCATGTGCTGATCTCAGTGATCAGGTCAGTGGAGTCATTTTGAATATGGATATTACTAACTCTGTCTTGGAGATAATTTGTGCACATACTCTCACAAATTTACTTTTCCCACTTTCAGACAAATTGTATTTTATTTGTAATTTGCTTTCCACAGATTACTGCACATGGTCTGTGAAAAACTATCATGTAACTGGTCATTTTCAGCATCAGTGCTTTGCTGTGACAATGTCGGCCAAGTCAAAGCTTTCAAATTTGTGGAAAGGGAAGAGTGTGCCCAATGTAAGCATCATTTTGTTTTCTAAATAGTGTCCTTATGACTTTTTATAGAGTGTAATTGTTTATGTAATTATATATGGAGTGTGTCCCCATCCCCTTTGAAAATATGAATTAAGGCTTCCCATTTTATCTACAGTATGAATTTATAATTTTATTGGTATGAAAATAGTCTCAGAGTGTAACGATGTTCACTATCCAAAGTTCGTCAGGAATCTGAATTTATATTACCATTTTTCCTAAAGATAAAGATTCATTGGTATTTATAAGTTAAAATGCTTTGTAAATCACAGAAGTCTAGTCAATGTTAGTGGACATAGTCATTTTCTTTTAGAAGTTATTATGGATTGAAAATAATATTGAATATTAAATTTATGCCATGTGTTTCATTTTCTGTTTCACAAGTGGTGACTGTCCATTGAATTTTCTTAATGTTTCTGATTTGCCTGTTCTTTAATCTCCACAGATTCCAACTTTCAATCCCACTCCAAATAAACTTGATGCAGAACTGCAGAAAGCAATTGAAAGTCAGAATGTGAAAAAAGTAAAGTCATTGTTGTCAAAGAAATCTGTCATACCCACAAAACTTGGGCGCACAGGAAAGTCTGCGTAAGTTGAATCTGGTGCAAAGGTTTCCTATCCAACTTGTTCTACTGACATGAATTTTCTCAAAATCTGTTATGGTTTATATGGTTTTTGAATACCACAAGTCATTTATACATTTAGTGCAAATCTATGGACCAGTTGCTAATATTTTTCTGTCACCAAGTAAAATGCTTTCTAATCATGAGCGTACAAAAAAACTTCAACATGCTTGTGAACTATTAATCATGACTATGATCTGTGGTTACTTGTCTTTATATGCAGTTCTGTTCAAGATGAAAAATAAACTAAAATGAATAGACTGTCTACTTTTATCGTTACTTTGTGGGCAAATTGAGAGAAACAAAAATGTGCATGTACGTACGGACGTGATGTCAAAACAGGAACGCATTACATGTCTAATTGTAAAAAAGCAAAGTGCATTTCTTTAGTGCTGGCCTGAACCTTCAAGCTCAAGTGCACTATGGTAGTAGATGGGACAACATTAAAAAAAACACAGGAATAAACATTCATTGTTCCTCTTATCATGTTATTTAATGTAATACAGATATGGCTTTAATAGAATAATAGACTTGTACCTAGTAATAATTGAAAGACTGTATACATTCTACTTGTGTTATGGTGCGGTGTTTGACATTAATCATCTTCTATCTTTATCAGCCTTCATATTGCATGTGAAATTGGGAATCGAGATATAATAGATCTCATTCTTCAAAAGACAAATGATGTCAATGATCCTACTCTTCAAGGTAAGTTTTATAAGTTTTACGTGGGACACAGTGGTCTAGAGGCAAGGTGCTCGCCTCTCATGCCGATGGTACTGGGTTCAAATCCCGATCAGTGCAGGCATGTTGGAATTTTGGGATTTTTCTCATATTTTCCTGTCCCTGAGACTATGGGAGATAGGATCGAGCACCTAGTCTTCTTGGATGAGGACAAAAATCTTGGAGGGCCCGTGTGCTCTTTTTGCACGTTAAAGATACCTTGGCAGTTTGAAATCGAAAAGAGGAGGCCGAACAGGCTGTTGCCCGGGCAAAATTAAATAAAATTCTCCCCCCTCCCCCAAACAAACAAACAAAAAACTGTGGCTACTATGTTCCTGACACAAAGGCAAATTTCCGAAATGGGATTAAAGAAGTATAGAAAGTGTTTAGATTTAAAGAGGTCCACTTCTCTGTGAACTTTTGAAGTGGGCATTGCCTTTGGTACAAAACTTTAATTGTATGCTTTCAGCAACTGTAGATATTCTGAGTAGTTGTTAACCCTGAACCCCTGTTATTCTGGTACCTTTAGTAACGTTAAAATTTTGGGGCTAGAGAAGGCTACAATTAAAAAAACAAACATATAGACACAGAAGTTGTGAATCAGTTGATTGTGGTGGATTGTTTTATGAACCAAGCATTTATGGTTTAATCATAAAAGTATATGAAATAAAATGCTTTAAAATCGTTACTTTATTTAACTTCCTATCAACAGGTGTTACAGCATTGCAGCTTGCTGCGGCAAAGGGTCACACATATGTTGTTGAGAAACTGTTGGAGGTAAGTGAATGTCACTATAACTTGGCTGTGTAGAATTTTCAAGTGGATATTTTTTGTTTGAAATTTCTAATTGTTGCTTATCATCACCCCTCTTGGTCTTTGGAAAATCTGGGATACTTAAATACCCTCTTTGGAATGGTGGTACAGACAAGTGAAATCGTTTCCAGCCATTTCATTCTCTCATGTAAAATTTGCCCACTGTAGATATTTGGTCTGTGCTTTCCCCATAAATATGAAGGATTTTGATAAGCCAAAAAATATTAGAGGTCTTCAGGGTTCACACAGGTCCTTAAAAGTCCTTAAAGTCCTTAATTTTCATAAAAGAAAAAATAAGTACTTGAAAAGTCCTTAAATTCTGAAAATGATGCCAAAGTCCTTAAAAGTCCTCAAAATTTGTGTTTCAGTTGAAACATTTGAGATTCAAATCTTCCAATTGCACACTGGATAATTGGTACTTTGAAATAAGTGAACTTTTCAGAGTGAATTTACTATGTTTGAACTCTGGATACAGAAACATCCCGTTTCGATGAATGCTGTTCACCACTTGTTTAGTTGTAACATTTCTTGGTCATGGGCACACAGGTCCTTGATTTATTTACTGTGAGTCCTTAGGAAGTCCTTGTAAAGTCCTTAAAATTAGTTTTGAAGATTTTGTATGAACCTTGGGTCTTGAAATTTTTGAATGTGGTTATTTTCACTTATGCGTGTATGTGGGGGTCATTTAAAATTTAGTCGGGTAATTGTATTTATGCTGAAAGATTTGTATTGTAAAGGAAACTCTTTTCCCTCCACAGATTCAGAATTTTCATTCATATCCTATAGATCCTGCTATTCTTTTCATTCACTGTTAAGTATTTTGGAAACAGTGCCTGTCCGTAGCCTTTGTTAACATGTACTTTTGTACATTAATTAAAGTTACCCTAGAAGCTATTTCTCTACTTGTCCTTGTGTACATAATAAATAGCATAGGTTTGGATTGATGTCTGTGGGAGAAGTACAGTCAGAAGTCTGGTATTTTTGTCCATCATCTGGTGCATGTAAACTGAGAGTGCTTTATGGCCATACATTCCAAACATCCTAGAAATGCTGACAAAACTGTTGCAAAGTTTACAGCATCAGATTCTTAGGATTTCCTTTTCATAAACTTGTTTTTCATTCACTGTTAAATCTTAGTTTGAAATCTTTCAGGCACATGCAAGCGTAGACCAGCGTGATTGCAATGGTATGACAGCCTTACATCATGCTTGCTATGAACTTCATGTGCATTGTGTGAAAGTCCTTTTGTCAAGGAATGCTGATCCTCATGCGGAGGAAAAGGTAAAGTTTCCCTAATTTATGCTTTAATTTTACCTTTTTGGATGTGTGTCATGTGTATTCACATTGAAGTGTGCAAGGGCAGAAAGAAAAAAACTGAGAGAGTAAAGAATATTGTGAGTGAAATTGTCTTGCATGACTGTGAAATTATTGTTGTTGGTATAGCTTGAGAATTATTCTTTGAATGCCTTCTTACCCTCATTTTGGCATCTAATAAAAACTTAACAACACATCACAGTATCACTGGCAATAGTTTGTGTCATATCAAAGCTATGGAATGTAGAAGCTCCATTTATTGTAAAACTGCTCAAAATGAATTGTAAACTGATCTGACCGTAGTCATTTTCACTAAACTAACGTATAATGTGAAAAGGGGAAGAGAAAAAGACACACATGTATTATCGTTATGAAATAGTTTCATGAAAAGGCTTGCATGAAGAATCTTTATGATTGGTTTACCTGGCTGAGAGAAAAATATGATATTTCGTTAATATACCATGGGCACTTAAACTTTGAGCTATTTTATGTAGAGTTTTGCTATGTCTTTAAAAACTGAAATGTAAGAAATGTTTGAATGGCTATTGCAAGGCATGGTAGATAAAAGGCCGGCTCTATTCAGGCCGCTACCTAGAGGCCTCATTAGATAAAACACCCCACCATCACTCTATTCATGCTGCTAGGTGCATCAAGGTAGCGGCCAGAATAGACAGCCCCCGCCGTGGGCCCGGCTCTATTCAGGCTGCTATCTAGAGGCCCGAATAGACAAAACACCTCAGTTAATCTATTCAGGCTGCTAGATGCATCTAGGTAGCGGCCTGAATAGACACTCCTTAGTATAGATGAAAATAGCATGGATGTTACGTTCAAGATGGTTGTTTTTGTTGTGATTTGTGAAAGACATTACTTTGCATTGAATGATATCAAAATCCAGCAGAAAGTTTGAAAGAAATCATTTATGCATTTTTTCTTATTATGTAACATGTTGGAATTTTCTCTACACCTCTGCACTGACAATTTGCAGCAGCTTTTTGGAGCACTATGTGAAAACATTAACGAAAAACATTCTTTTGCAAGTGCCTATTTTATTTCTCTTGCCTATTAATAGTAAACATTCATAGTATTTGATCTTATCCTCTAGGGTGGCAAAACACCATTGTTCTACTCTGCTCATCGAGGTCATGTGGAAATCTGTAGGTGGTTACTAGAAAAAGGTGCCAATGTTAACCATCAAGACCAGGCCAACATGTAAGTCAATTTTATTTCTTGAACTGAACTAACTGATTAGGTACTGAGAACACACATTCATAGTCTAGGGTTGATGGACTGTTCAAATGATCACCTTATGGCTAAAGTGGGATGAAAGCAATTAGTCTGTAAACTTTGTGTGTTACAATGTTGTGACCTCAGTTCTTGTTTGTTCTAACTCCACTTTTTGCACAATTGAGAAATTTGACATTTAGTGTTTGCTGCGTTAGTATTATGATAAGGAGTTAGAATAATCGAAATTGTTAAACAGCTTGATAAGTCCAAAACACATTTTAACTCTTTCCCTACCGCGAGCCGCATTTTGCGGCTCAAGCGAAATCCTGATGCGGCTCATGAAATTCATGTTTAATTCCAATCCAGTGTTTACGAAACAGAATTTTTGTGAATACAATTCACTGTTGTACCTTCAAACCTTAATATTTTGAATCTACTTTAATTTTCACACAATTTCATATTTTTTGATTGTCTATTGAGAGAACAAAATGGTGGCTCAAATATAGCTTGGTCCAGCCGTGGAATACTACCCAGAATGTGTGGTAGGGAAAGAGTTAAAAAGCCAAAGTGTGCATTTGTTATACCTCCTCTACATACTAAAAGATCTCCAGTTTTTCAGAAAATGGACTTAGAACAAACAAGAACTAAGGTCGCCCTGTGTCATTTTATTGTGTTACTTTCAGTTTTGATAATCTGAATCATAATAAGGTCGAGCACAGAAAACTCAAATTCTTTGGTGGTGGCTTCATCTAGTTCGAGTTTGCCGAATTTCGAGGAATACATGAAGCATTAATGGTGAAGTATTATTGTTGTTTATTCAAGAAAAATAATACAGCTAACATGTGCCAAGGATTATCTCCCTTAACAGCTAGCCAAGTTTCTGGCATTTTTTTTTTTTTTCTACTTCTAGGCTACTTGGTTCACACTTGCAGCTGGAAAACTAGTTAGACGAATCCGTATCACAGTTTGAGGTTCGCGTGAAATAACTGTAAAGAATATTCAGAAGTAAATTTGGGACTAAGGTCTTTGTTCACGGGATCCGTGGTTTCGACTTAAATGTGTTCGAGTTTTGCATGCTTGATTGTATACTCTGTGTATCTGTCACCATATTTGAATGTCTTCATTCAATTTTAAAAACTTGCATTGAAGTAGCTAATCATAATCCTGTAGTGATTGTTATCTAAATTTTATTTACAGAGTTTGGAAGGATTGGAAGATGTGCTTTTTTTTTTTTTCATGTAATAGTACGTTCATAGTTTGCATATTTTATATTGTACAACAGTGGTATCCAGGTGCATGTATCAGGGTTCACACAGGTCCTTAAAAGTCCTTAAAGTCCTTAATTTTCATAAAAGAAAAAGTAAGTACTCAAAAAGTCCTTAAATTCTGAAAATGATGCCAAAGTCCTTAAAAAGTCCTTAAAATTTGTGTTTCAGTTGAAACATTTGAGATTCAAATCTTCCAATTGCACACTGGAAAATTGGTACTTTGAAATAAGTGAACTTTTCAGAGTGAATTTACTATGTTTGAACTCTGGATACAGAAACACCCCGTTTCGATGAGTGCTGCACACCACTAGTATAATTGTAATATTTCTTGGTCACGGGCATACAGGTCCTTAATTTGTTGACTGTGAGTCCTTAGGAAGTCCTTAAAAAGTCCTTAAAATTAGTTTTCAAGACTTTGTATGAACCCTGTTTTTAATAACCTCAAAATTTATCTTCAGCACACCTCTTATGCTTGCCGCAAAGGAAGGCCATACAGATGTTTGTGAGTTGCTGTTGAGGAGAGGAGCTGATCCAGACCTGTCAGACAGAGAAGGTGAGGGATATGGGATTTGATGAAAACAGAGAACGTAAGAAGATTTAAGAGGTGATTTGACAGACAATGAGTGGTAAAAGAATGCAAATGATAGCGGGAAAAGAAAAATTCACACAAATATGAAAGAATGTTTGTGAAGAAAAATGAGATGGAAAATGAAAATGACAATAGAAACTGGAGGTAACTAATTTATCTTTCATTTTATTACATATAGGTTACAGCAAGAGTAATCTAGTTGAAACATAATTCATGCTTTAATGCTAAATAGACATCTGAACAGGCTTATTAAGGTCAGAGAATGAGGTCTTAAGCACCATCATTAATAAGACTGAAATCTTATCTTTAACTTCTTGGGGGTATTAAATTTCAAAAGCTTATCTTGGTATTGCAGAGATTTGCCAGTCAGTTTCTGCAGCAAGGTCACTTGATCTCAGGTTTTACTGATAACATTGTTGTCTCACCAGTACTTAATGCATTCAGACTACCTGAGTCAATTTGGCCTCAAATCTCCACTCTGACAAATATCACAGGTGGACACAAGTGATCTAAAAATAACTATTGAAAAGATCATTGGCATGGTTAGCTATGTTTGGCAGTGAATATGTCAACATGCTTGGTGGGACAAGAAGTTTCTCCTTGGCTACCTGAAACTTGTCAGTGGATTTAACACATTTTCTGAAAGGGCATAGCAATTCTACTAATGTGAGATCAAATGAATTAAAAGGAAGGATTTCATTTTGTTTGTGTTATATTTTTTGGAAAAGGTTATGTGGGCTATGTAGCCATAATGCTTATAATAGGATTTTTGTTACCAACCTGTGGCCAATCCCTGAACAAGTTATTGTGAACATGTCACAGAAAAAGGGCTGTTGTGGCCAGTGAGTGAAACCAGAGAGTGTTGAGAGGAGTGACTTTTGCCAACTCGAGAAACTAGGTCATGGTGGTAATAAGAATTAGAAGGGACTGTCTTCACCAAAGACAAAGTGCAAAATATGTTTACTGTCGTTTGTTCATATTTTGGGGTTGAGTGAAACAATTTAGAGCTGTTTGTAAGCTTTTACTCCCAGTGAAATGTACAATGTTGTTTACTGCTGCGACCTACTTTAAGTTCCATGCTAATAGTGGTTTTGTGGAACCTCCCTAGTCTCGCGATGAAAATCGACCAAAAGTGATTTCTCTCAATATGTGCTTACTCTGTCTGGTGAAATCTATTCAATAAACTTTCTCAAAGAAATCCAATCGGCATCTTAGTGCAATCAGTCACTAAGTATTTTATTCATGCCTATTTAACTTGAAGTATACATTGTATCATTCCTCAGGTCACACTAGTATGGAATATGCAATAGTTTCTGGACATCCAGAGGTACAGGCAGTTTTTGATAAAGTAGCTTTTAGAGGAAATTCTGACCTAGGAGATACCACGCCCAGTGAATCGGGGTCACATCAAATTGAACATCTTGTAAGTTTTTTTTAGCTATACTGTTGATAGAACTTAAGTTGTCATGTGGAAGTTGGAATGATATAAATAGTTTAGTGCAGAATATTAACTCATGCCCTTGATGCAGGCACTTGCTTCCACATATGCAGCATACCAACTGTTCCTAGAGCTGTTAATAATTTGAAAACCTTGTGTTGATGTCTCAGTCTTGCTGTGTTCAACATCCTGAAACTTAAAATGAGCCTGTAATTGCTGTTTACTGTCCTTCATATTCATTGATGTCAGCACTTCTACATCAGAGCAGCCAGCTGACAGTTTTACCCATACAAGACCTTAGTTAACATTACATTTCAGCTAACAGTATGAGCACATCTTCATCAAAGTCCATTGCAAAATGCGTTCCCAGTTGTATTAAAGTAAGCAGACTTTCTGTGTTTGAAAAGGTGCATTGCTACAGACTTGAAATTCACTTGATGTTTGTGATTCAATACACTTTCTATGCAGTTGTGTTGTACTTAAGAGCTTTGTTTTATGTGTTCCTCCAACAAGATCCCTGATGACACATCTGTGCATAACACATCACATGGAACTGAAAATGCTGCACACATGGATGCAGAGGTACGATTTGTGATAGTGCTATTATAGTGGAGAGCTGAGGTTTTCAGGTGCTGAAGCAGAGAAATGTGACTGAAGTTTGTAAACGCAGGCTGCTGACACCAATACCAAATGATTTAACCATGCTGAGGGCATGCCGGAAGTATTGACTCCTTTGGCACTCAGGGAAGACCCATCCCTAGGCCTTTACCCAGCACTTTTCCCTGAAATGAACAATTTTAATGTAATATATGGAAACACATCATGTTTGCAGATAAATTTTTCAATTGATAATAGCACTCTGCATCTTCTTCATGAAACAGCACAACAGATCACTAGCATTTGAAGTAGTTGGATTCATCCATCATAAAAGTTCATTTTCTGTTGTAAATGATGGCTCTTGATGAGTGGAAATGAAGTTAGATTAGGATGAACAAATGCTCTTGCGGTGATGTTATAAGGAAATGGTTTTGTCCAGAACAGGTTGGTGAAAGAAAAGAGGGAGTGATGATTCCTGTGTGTCATGAAGAGTATTGTATGTATAATCTGTTTTGAACTCAAACAAAAATTTCTTGAAACTATTCACCTTCCAGTGTGTCAGTTACACAGAGGTGAAATCTATTCACTCCATTCACTCCATGGATGATTCTCTACTCATCAACCGGCAACCCTCCCCTGTGATACCAAGGCCTGGCCCGTCAGGTGTTAGCCAACAGGCCTATAGGGTGAGTACTACTATTCAGGCCTGCTGATCACCAAGAATGCACCATTGCAAACATTGCCCAATACTAACAGAACAGTCATGCCGTGTCATTAATCTGGCTGCTGTATATTCTCACCCATGGTATATTTAACATTTGGGCCTTTTTTATTCTTGTCATAAAGCCTGAAACCATTGTAATTCTTGGCATCATGTGCTTCAAATCTTGTTGCATTTACTTGTATTTAACATTTGGGCCTTTTTTATTCTTGTCATAAAGCCTGAAACCATTGTCATTCTTGGCATCATGTGCTTCAAATCTTGTTGCATTTACTTGTATGTGCATTTTGATCTTTTGGTTTTATATTTCTTGATCAACTAGCTACTGCTTCTAAGCTAGCTTTACAGCAGGCTGGAAAAGTCATTTCAGTGTTTTTGTTAGTAGTTTTAAGAAGTATTGCTAGTGATAGGAATGTATAATTAATAAAACACCAAGAGTTGTGACAAGAAAATAAAAGTGGAAAAGAATTTAGAAGTGACGAAAGAAAATTGATATATGGGGATGAGAGATGGACTGAAAAGAAAGACACATTCACCCAAAATAGTCATCATAAGATGATGTAACGAGTGAGCTGGGAGTTTCGTAGAAGTGATGTTTGCAGAAATCAAGAGCTTTTTACAGTGTGGAGAAATGTGCCATTTTTAGACCTGGAAGTTTTTAGATGATCAAATAGAAAATGATGACATTTACAAGAACAAGGAGATTTTAGAACTTTTAGGAAGATGCTGATTGGAGAAGAAGAAAGGGAATAATCCGTGGTTTAAAGGTTTTAAATGAACTTTGTTGACATTTATGAGGTTTTGTGTATGTTGTTGCATGAAGCTTTGTCATTGTTGCTAATTTTTGCAGCCAGAAATTTTTATCATGAATTAGTATTTGATGTCAGAAGTGCAGAAGAACACTTGATCATTATGTTTAAAGCTGATGTACTAATGCTTGTCAGACTTACACTTTTAAATTGCTTGGAATGTCTGGTGAAGATCTTTGTTTTGTGAGGACCTCGGCCTGAGGCTGTTCACCCTTGAAGCTTGGAATGTCCCTTGTTTATATTTACATTGTATGTGCAAGTAGCAAGTAACACAACAAATGTTAGAGGAAAGACAAGACTAAATTATTAGAGGTGATTAGGGGTCTTGTGAAATAGGTAGCCAAATTATCTTGAGTAAATTCGTCTTGCCGTAACATAGCTGAGGATAAGATTTCTCTAAACAGTTTGTGAACATTGAGAAAAAGTTGCAGAGAAGCTCTTGTACCTCTTGCAAAAAACAAAAAAAAAGCCTATGTGGGTTGTATAATGAAGAGTAGAAGAAAAATTCACCATGTCAAGGTATCAATTGTTTACTAATATTTATTTGAAGAGATTTTCAGTACAAAATTATCGTGCGACCTCATCTAAAGTGAAGAATTGAATTACAACTGTGGCTGAGAATAATTTTATTCAGAACTGAAGTTGTATTTTGTTTAGAAATGAACATGTAGGCAATACAAGTTAAAGCAGTCTCCAATTTGGAATTGTGATAACTGAAACTGTGGACATTATCGGTCTTGTGATGGCAAATATCTTTTCGTATTTATAATCCCAAGATTTGAGATTTCTATGTTCCACCAGTGTCTTGAAAGTAAGGACATGTCCAGTTTTGTGGTTGTATTTTTCTGAGTGTCATTGTACAAGGGCAGCTGCTCTGCTCAGTACTAAAAAATTGCATATATAAAGTGCTTGGAAAGGAAATGCGCATTCCTATTGTGTCGGTAGGAACTGAGGGATGAACATGATCAGCTGAATGAGGAATATAGCAGCTTGTCTATAGAAAATCTCAAACTCAGGGACAAAGTGGAATCTTTGCAGAAGAAACTTACAGAGAAACAGCAGAGAGAGAACCAAGAGGTACATCCATTAATTTGTTGCCAACTTTCAGTTCAAAACTTTGATCAGCCAAAGCTCAGGACTCATGAAGTTGAAGGAAAATTAATTGTTTTTTGTTTACTAATTTTCAAGTGATTGTTGGCGAAGCACATACTGACATTTCATAATTACCATAACATATTTACTTTCTTAAACTTAGCTTGCTTGCGTCATTTTCAGTTTTGTTAGATCTAACTGTTGAGATTAGGGAGTTCAAATTGTATATTATTTACTTTCATAAACTAAACTTCAGGAATGCTGATAAACTTTATGAGCTAGATACTTTGTATGCTGCTTTTTAAACAAATTTGATTGACTGCATCATGGTGCTATGCTGAATCTTTTTTTCAAACATTGTCTGTCTTTTGCTCAATCACTCATTTGTGCAATTTATAACACAAACTTTTTCACCCCGGACATTGTTGTTGTTTTATGCATGTTATTTTGTATCATAACTGACTGAACTAAGTAACCACCCCTCATATAGTTTGATATGACCACAGAGTGAATTTTCCCTGAATAACTCACTTTTTTTTTTTGTCCCTTAACATTTAACAACCAGGATGATCAAACGGAGCTTAAAAAAGCAGCGAAAGAGGTGAGTTATGTTGTGACATGAACTTTACTTGGGAACAAATTCTGGTACCGGAATTTTATATGGGAACAAACTGATTCTGCATATCACAGATTGATTCCATCATGCTGGGTGGTAACATTTTCTATGGATGACTTGGCATAAAACATAGCATATGATGCATCCCTACATGATTATTTTCATGAATCCAAACTGTTGAATATGAAAAGGAAATTCATAGAGGGGTATAAAAAGATATTTATGGAAGATGACACTTCAGTAGTTAATTTTCTGCATGTTACTTACATAAGCATGGATAATGTCACCCAATGTGACTCGGTAGATGAAACATGGAACACTCTCAGTTCAAAAATTCATGACTGTGCCATCAAGTCTTTTGGACAGCATAAAGTTTCAAACAACGACTGGGTAGCCCAGAACAGCGAAATTCTCCTACCTCTCATTGAGCAAAAGAAATCTGCTTTCAATGAGTATAACAAAAATTGCAATCAGAGTACAAAAACTTGTTTGAAAAATGCAAAAGCTAAACTTCAGCTGGAGGTAAGACGTTGCGCCAACAAATACTGGACAGACTTGTGTAACAGCATACAAGAGGCAAATGAAAAGGGAGATATGAAAACCGCCTTTAGTCAGATGAAAGTAGCTCTTGGGCCAATCATCACCAAAAGCGCCCCACTTAAGTCTGTAAATGGTGAACCCATCACAGATAAAAATGAACAACTGAATAGGTGGGTAGAGCATTACTCTCTGTTGTATTCAACTGAGAAAAATATTCCACCAGATTTTGAGGAACACCTCCAAAAACTGCCAATAATGGCCGAACTTGACGCTGAACCTTCCTTAGTCGAGCTTTCCAATGCAATCGACCACCTGTCTGCTGGAAAAGCCACAGGAAGTGACAACATTCCTGCAGAGGTATTAAAAGACCTAAAAGGCCCACTATTACCACACCTGTATAATCTGTTACTGCAGTGTTGGAAAGAAGGCGTGATACCACATGATATGAGAGACGCCAAAATTGTCACACTTTACAAGAACAAAGGAGACAAAGGCGACTGCAACAACTATCGAGGCATATCCCTCCTCAGCATTACTGGAAAGGCTTTTGCTCGCGTCATCCTCTGCCGCCTTCAACAACTGGCGGAAAAAGTCTTAGTCTTACCAGAAACACAATGTGGCTTTCGAAGCAAACGATCAACTATTGACATGATATTTGCACTTCGGCAAATCCAAGAAAAATGTAAAGAACAAAACAGGCCGCTTATAACATGCTTTGTGGACCTAACAAAGGCTTTCGACACCGTAAGCCGATCTGGCCTGTATGCAGTCCTTAAATCCATAGGCTGTCCACCAACATTGCTAAAACTTATTGCATCCTTCCACACTGACATGAGGGCATGTGTCAACTTTGAAGGCTGCACATCCAATTCATTTGCTGTAAACAGCGGTGTGAAGCAGGGATGTGTTCTTGCTCCTACCTTATTTGGTATATATTTTGCAGCCCTACTCAAGAATGCCTTTGGTCAATGTTCAGGTGGAGTACTTATTAACACCAGAGTGGACGGCTCCATTTTTAATGTTGCCAGACTAAAAGCAAAATCTCGTACAGAGCATATTATGTTACAAGAGCTCCTCTTCGCAGATGATGCTGCAATCGTGGCCCACGATGAAACCACGCTCCAGGCTCTCATCAATAGCCTTGCCAAAGCCTGTGACAAATTCATGCTAAGGATCAGTGTCTCAAAAACTGTAGTTTTGACACAAGGCTTGAGAAACCCCAACCCAATCATGCTGAATGGCTCTCCTCTGGAGCAAGTGGGAAAATTCTGCTACCTAGGCTCAACCATCAGTGGTAGCACAGACATAACAACTGAAATAAATGCCAGAATAGGAAAGGCGGCCACAGCTTTTGGCAAACTCTCAAAAAGGGTGTGGAACAATAGCAAGCTGACCATCAAAACAAAGGTACTCGTGTACCAAACTTGCGTCCTAAGCACCCTGCTGTATGGCTCAGAGACATGGACCACCTACTCCAAACATGAAAGATCCCTCAACTCCTTCCACCTGCGCTGCCTACGCAAAATTCTCAAGATCAAGTGGCAAGACAGGATCTCAAATATCGAAGTTCTGAGCCGAGCCAACATTCCATCAACTCAGGCTCTCCTAGGCAAAAAAAGACTGCGGTGGCTTGGACATCTCCACCGTATGGAAAATGATCGCATCCCCAGACAAATTCTCTACGGGGAACTTGCTACTGGCAACCGACCCAGAGGTAGGCCACATCTGCGATTCAAAGACACTTGCAAGGTCACGATGAAAGCATTCAACATCGACCCCAATGAATGGGAGAACCTTGCAAATGATCGAAGCAGATGGAGACAAAAATTGCGCAGTGGCACGCTCGCAATAGACTTCAAGGCAAAAGAAACATACCTGACAAAACGACAGAGGCGGAATGAAAACACTCGCCAAAGTGAACCCAAAAGACTGACCTGCAATCACTGCCATCGCACTCTCGGGTCAAACATTGGTAGAATAAGCCACGAGAGAAGCTGTCAGTCAAAGTGAAAGTGAATATTCTAGCTGCTAAGACCGTCTGTAAAGACGCTAAAGGCCATATATATACTTGCATAATTTGGGCTCACAACTAAAAATTGTTTTTCATACTGTACACCCAAATTATAGAATTTATTTTATGACTTTGCAGGTTTATAGTTTTTTAACATCCAATAACAGCATTTGTATTTGCAAAATTGTTCTTATATTTAACTGTGATAATTCATTGTTTTCCTACTGAATTTTGCCCTTTAACCTGTAGGATGATGAAACAGAGCTGAAAAGAGTTGTGAGTGAGGTAAGTTGTATTATGATGGAAGTCATCAGTCAACATATTTTTAGTGAATATGACTGCACATTTTGATTACCTGATGCACTCCCAGAAATATTCTAGACATGGTGATTTTGAAGAAGAATTGAACGTATATAAAACGCACTGTTACTTGCGTAACCACAGCTTTCTTGCAAGTCCCAGAAAGATTGGATCGAGTTTCTGTTAACTGACTCATTCCCATACAGTTCATTGTTTATGTTAAGAGTAATCACAGACTGCTCCACTCTGAAAGTCAATGATCATTTGGTATGGCTAAAGGATCTTTGATGAGACAAGTAAAAGACATAACAAATTATTTTAACTGAATAAATAGCAGAACTGTATAATTTTTTTGTGTCGTTTGAATTTTATTTTTCTTATGAACTGCTCAAGGCACCATGTGGAAGTGAATTACTTAATGTTCTCACTGCCTTTTTTTCCCCAGTTTTTAAGTATTTGTTGAGTTAATTGGTTTTTACATCTAAACTAAGTCCAGAAATGCATTTTCTTACTCTGTTACTCTGTTTTGTCACACAAAGTAACTGCATGTCATTTAGTTGGAGCATAATTGTATCTCACACTAACAACTAAACTTGCGTTTTGTGTTTTTTGTTTTTTCCCGTTGGCATGTAACCAAAAGGATGGCCAAACATTTCCCAAAACAGTGGTGACAACAGATGAGGTAAGCTTCTTGATAATGTAAAGTCTCAGTTAAAACCCATTCTTGTTAGTGACCCAGAATTATCCTGGGCCGCATCAGCATCTGAGCTGACACTTTTATTTTACAGTGGAGACAACTGGTTGTACTGTACAAACCTATCAGATACTCATATGGTGTTAAATACTTTAATAAACGCTCTTAGTGTCTGCCTTCTGAGGTATAATGTAACTGTTGGTATCAATACTGAGTACAAGTAAGAAGTTGTGGGAACAGTGCCAGACGAGGTTTTGCACAGTGTGCCAAGATTGTCATTCACAAATGATCAGCTAAGGAGAAATCTCAGAGTGCTGGAAAATCCTAAGAAACAATGCAATTGCAGATACACTGCAATTACAGTTTACGCTATTGACCAGAAAGGTATGAGGCTGATTGTTAGTAATAGCACCACATTCATTGTGAGGAAAAGAGAACATTTCCAAGTTTTGTGTGATTTATTGCAAAAAATTGATTCCTTGCAAGTGTCTACTTTAGGGTCCCAGTAATTTTTATAATGTGCTGTACATTTAATCTCATCGAAAGGACTATTTGCAATGATTTTTAAACAACTTACAAGAACTTTTAATCAGCAATTCAGAAAGACCAAAAACTTAGTAAGTTGCTTGAAGAAAGTTAAAATCCTCAGTGGTGTATGAAGTGGAATATCTAAACATTGCTCGCATGGCAGTTGTCTCTCCGGTTATAAAAATGATGTACATTGTCTTTTAATATTATATCTCCTCAGGTGACAAAGTTACGAGAGCAAGTTGAAGAACAGAAGAAGAGGCCGGTGGAATATGAAGTCGATGAAACAACTTATCAGAAAAGGGTGAGTCTGTCATAGCTTTATAAAATAAGTTAGAATTAAAGTCACACTCTTGTCAGGACGTTGTAAGAATAAATAATCAGTTCGGTAACTAAAACTTCAGTGGGGCTTTCGGGACTATTCTTCATTTATGAATGGAATAAATGATGTGAAACTATTTCTATAAATAAGGCCGTTCAAAACTCACATGAAGTGTTTTTAATTTTTTCTTTAAAATAAAATATAATGTTTGCCTGTTGTTTTATTAACTGATACAGCTGCAGAAATAAATGGATGAAGGATATATTAATTTCAGTAGACATCTGTGGCAAAGTTCACCAAAATGATATCACATTATGTTCCAGCCGATGACAGCTGTCAAAACTCCCAGTGCTAATGATACTGTAAAGAAAAAGGTGGATACCGGTGACAGTGGCCAGCAAGACACTGACGTTACATTCAGGAAAGAGGTGGTAGATCCATGGCCTGAGAGTGATGAGGATGATGTACCAGGTGACAGATTAAGTGTAGCAGTACCTGATGCCAATTACTTTGAAACTAACTGTATATTCAAACACTTTTCAGTCTCAGTCTCATTTTTCATGTTACTTTTCAAGCATGATTCTGGGGTTGTACCTCATAAAAAGGAATGTGTCGTGTCATTCATAAAACTACAGTAGTTGGCCTGCTGACTTGGGGAATACACAGATGTGATTTTTAAAGTTGTGTTTGGATCACCAGTGTATAAATTGAAGCCCAGCACGAAATTTCCTGTCGTACTGTTAATTCTACTCAAAGAAAATGGATCTATTTTTCTGGCTGAAAATATTGGAACTCTTTCTTCTGTTCAACTCTGTTGTGGCTCAAAATCAACGCAAAGTATTAAAAATACTGCGAACTTCAAGACCTTTGAAAATATGCCCATGAACACCTTTATGTCTTTCTCTTTGTAAAATGATATTTTATAGAATTTAAGGCCCAGTGGTGAAAAAGCTTTTCATGACTGCATTGATTGGAGGCATTAGTTCCTTATCATTATCATTATATAATACAGTGATTACCAACTTGCCCACATCTTTCCAATGCCATTGCTGACCCATTCATTTAACCACTGACATATCCATGACTCTTACTTACTGTAGAAGTGTATGAGTTTGTTGAGGCCAAAATCTCTTTGTGTCCTGATTTGATTGGTCTTCTCCATGTCAGAAGAAAATAACAATATAACACGTTTATTTTTTATTCTTACACACGTAGGCCACAAGAGGAACCAGGCCCAACCAAGTCTAAATGAAAGTCAGATGACAGCCATGCTGAGGAGTCAGATCTTGGTCTTGCAACAGGAGAATGAGCAACTAAAAGCTGCAGGGGTAAGAGGATTCTTAGTGAATCATTGAACTGCTATACTGTAATAATTGGATGAAGAGGATTGACAGTTTTTATTTTATCTTTTTCACTCTATACAGTAATAGATTCAGGGATAGAATCTTCAGGAAGTTTTCTGTTCTAGATTTTAAAGATTTTTTTGTCCTAACATGGAAAGTGTTTGGGCCTACATACATGTTGTTGGTCAGCGGTAGCCTTTGAGGTTAGTGTTAACGAGGTCCCAATAACAGACCAACGATGCGTTTGTTGTGGTTGTTGTTCTGGCAATTTTTCTGTCAGTTGCTGCCGTCGCTGTAGACTGAATAGGTAGTGGTACCCAACACAAGAGCAGAAATAAAGCCTCTGGCGACAGCTCAGATTGTCGGGATCCGCAATATTTACAAAGGGAT
The DNA here is from genome assembly GCA_963931925.1 of Onchidella celtica. Classification (NCBI taxonomy): domain Eukaryota; kingdom Metazoa; phylum Mollusca; class Gastropoda; order Systellommatophora; family Onchidiidae; genus Onchidella; species Onchidella celtica. The sequence continues at coordinate 6,527 of CAWVPB010000008.1, read as the reverse complement.
TTAATTACTAAGTGTTGGTCTGTTGTTTCACACACCTACATGAGCCCACCTGGATAAGTGTCTCAATTATCTTCGTTTATTTTAAAGTAAAGACAATACACTGGCAGCAAGATGGACAGAGAGATGCAAACTTTGAACATAGTATGTAAAAATGATGGTTGATCAGACTGTCTCAAACTCTCTTGACAGCATTAGACTGAACAGAGTATTATCAAAATGTCTTTGGAACTGATGTATGGAGATCCAATGATTCCAGCTCAGATTCTGGATAAATAGGTGTAAAAAATTATCTGTGTGATGAGCAGAATTTGAATTTGAATGTGAAACCACTGTTATAGTAGAGGCTTGAAGAAGACTTACCTTGCACATCCTTGCTAAAGAGTTTTTTCCTTTGATGTAAATTTAATTCTGAACAGACAAAAAAGGAAGAAAAATACTACAACTGAATGACTATAACATATACCGTGACCCTTTTGTTTTATCTTATGTCTGTTTGCTGACATTTGTGTCAAGTTCATCTGACATTTATCTTCTTTCGTGTAATTTCAGCACGATTACATTCATTGGAAAATCAAGAAGTAGGTTATGTGCATTTCACCGATGCAAACATGGCAAAGAAATGTGTTGCATGTATTACTACTTTCCATTACAGCATGACATATCTTGGTTTTGAAATGCTCATTTTGTTTGTATTTGACCATGTCGCTGATGTTGAAGTGTTTCATGAAAATCTGAATTAGTTCTGTTTTATTGATGTGCCACATACAAAACAGGTTAGAAACAATGGTGTCAGAACCACAGCATTTCATTTGCCATCTCCCTCAGAGGATTGATTTCATGCTGATGATCTATTGGCTTTACTGCATTAGAGAAGGGGCGGGGGTGGGCACTGCTCTACAATCACTCACGTACAGTGGTGTTATGTCATTGGTATAATGATTTGTTATGTGTACTTTGGGGAGGGGGGGGGGGGGGGAGGTGTTCAACAGTCATGCAGTGTCAGTTGTAGCATGTCTTATACTTGGACCATGTTAAACCAGTTTCCTGTGGACCATGGATAACTTTAGCATTTAAACATTTTTTTGTTACATTATATCATTATTCTCTCTTTGAAGAGAAGAAATCCTGCCTTTAGTGAAATGAGATTCATATAATATTCATTATTTGTGTTCACTGAGCTATAGCTGAAAAAATACTGCACTTGCCAAAAGAATTTATGAACAGAATTGTCATAGGCCCAGTGGTTGTGGAAGACTATAATAATAATTAATAATGAAAAAAAAATGTTAACGATAACCTTTGTATTCATTATAACAGTCAAAATAGCTCATGGTGTGCTAATTGAAGTTGGCGTAAACTAATTCATTAATATTATGTGTGAATGCTCTTCTGTTGATAGAAGTATCTGAACCAAATTAATTTGAGGAAGTGAGTAAGCAATGTGGTTTCCAAGGAATGAAATTTGAAAAAGGAAAACAAAATATAACAACTCAGAGCTGCATGGTTGTTGTTGAATTAATATGGGAATCTTTACTAGTATGAACTTATTTTGATGCCTGTATTTCAGTAGGTAAATGTGAGTATTCAGTTCTGTAGGTGCATCTGAATAATCTTCTTACTTCTCCTGTTCTTCTCTCGTATTATTTAAAGCTGTTCCCAATAATTTTATTTGATTGTTGAGTAGTCTTACCTGACATGACTTGCACAGAAGAACAAAGCATCTCTAGGAATGTTCTTCAACGATCTCATCCATGTAGATTTAATTTTCTGTGAAGAAACAGGTATCATCTGGACAGATAGAAAATTCGTGCGAAATTTCTCACTGCTAATAATAATATGAATTTAGCAGTAGTGGCATAGGGATTCAGCCAAAGGGAGACCAAAGGGGAAAGTCACAAAAAGCGATTTTTGCAGTTATTCCCCATGTATGAAGCTTGGGGTTTTTTTTTCAGTCTTTTCCCTGTGGAACCAATATTTGAAAAAAAAAACAGCTATCATTACAAGATACTTGAAATCACCTTTCAGTTGCAAGAGGGAAGTAGTGAACTGTCAGACTTAAACCCATTGAAAGCTGACCATCTGATTTTCCCCCTCCCATATCCTTGGCCTCCTGAGCTCAGGTAACAAATCGTAAGGCACTTAGCACTGGTTTAACAGTGACTAAGGATATGGGCAGTATGCACATCTCCGGTGTAGGAAACCGTCTGCGGTAGCTTGAAAATGGGATTTTCTTTGTTTCATATTTTTGTGACTTTGGTTTTTGTCCCACTGCGGTCTTCAAATTGATTTGTAGTTTTCACTGTCGTCACCAATGAATTGTGTGTGGCATTTTCTTCATTATAAGCTCTTAACATGAACAGTATGAATGCTGGAATGCCTAATTGTGTGGCAGCTTTGACTTAACTGACTATGAGATTTGCAGACTGGCAACAGAAAGTCTGTCTTTGTGGTGTATATGTATCGCTGTTAGCCATCATGAATCACAGTAGATTTTAAAAAAATCTAATTTATTGAAATCTATTTTTTGTTTGTTTGTTCAAAATCAGTTAAGTATCAGATATAATGATTATACCTTAAGCAACTCGTACTGTGTCTTGTGTCTTGCTGTGTATTTCCAGTCGCATGTTGACGAGCCAACAAAATTGTGACAGACTTTTGACATATGACATACTTGTGACACCATTATGTTCGAAAATATATGACAGTCAGTGTTATGTAAACATGCTGCTTGCATATTTAAACAGTAGTCTTTTGTTCACTGAATTTCAATTCGTTTGTTTTCATATATAAGCTTGTTAGTTTATCCTGTGCCAATAGGCAGATGTTTTTCTATTGTCAAATATCTCCAATTGTTCATGAATTATTGCTGATAAAACTAACAATTGTTTTGATTTATGTATATGATTTTGTTTAACACTGTAAAATACAGATGATCAAGGAAGACTGGCAACCTTTTATGCATCATGGATGTATCAAATCAGTGAAGCTTTCAAAGAAATTATTTCCTTGTTGCTGATAACTTTTACTGCAACACCTATGGTTTTGTAATTCTTTTTCTGCACTGAAGCTCGATGTATGTTTGTAATATTTTAAACATGCTTGATTTGAAGGGCTGTATTCTTTCCTTGAAAAATATTTCCAGCATTTGGATTTAACAAAGAGGTTATGATTGCCTTGATATGCAGCTGTTCTGATCAGTGTTTGAGCTGGTGGTAAATATGGAAATAACACCGACATGTTGAAAGCATTTGTCATACTACAGTTAAAAAATATTTATTTTCAGTAAGTGTGACTTTTTCTTTGAAGGAAATTTCTTCCAAGTTTTAGGGATTTACAGTAATTTGAGTTTTTTTCTTTTATGTCTAACCCATGCAATTTCTTTTATTTATTTTTCAATTCAATAATTGTTTTTTTTTTTTACTTGCCTCCATCAGAACCTGGCCAATGGTTTTCCGGAGTCTCCAACAACTAACAATGATAAAGATCATGTCGTTGCCAAACAGCAACAACAACTCAAGTCTCTGATGGTGGAGAAAGAGCACCTGGAAGCCCAGATCAATCAGGTCCGATATCTGCAACAGTTGTAGTTTGTACTGGCTTTGAGTGGAATGGATGGAGAATTTAAAGCCAAATCAAAAACTTTAGAGCCATGTGGGCTTTACCCGACATTTGTCACAAAAATAGCTGCAATTTCAGCATGAAAGTGGTTGTTTTTTTAGTTTTGAATTTGCAACATCCATATTTTTGTTTCTGAACTTGCTCTGATTTTGAGATAATTCTTTTATTTCTCTATTTTCAGTATTTTATTTGTCATTTTGATCCTTTGCGAAATTACTTTATGTTACTTCAGATTTATTGCATAAAGTTGGTATGGACAACATTTTTATTCTTCACTGTTCTCCTATTTTGAATACATGGGTCTGGTGGACAGGGCTTGATTGAAGCTAAGGACACATTAAGAGTTCAAATTTGCTGTTGTATTCAGTTTCACAGATGGAAGGAAACTTTATTCATGTAAACTCATTAGGTGAAATAAAAAAGTTCAGAGAATTATGACTGAATGAGGCTGATGATATTCATAACTGACTGTAATGAAGAATGCAAGGCCTGGTGTGTATATCTACTAAGCTACTGGAGTTATAGTTTTATTTGCTGTTGATTCTGTACAGTTGAAGCTAGAGAGAGAAACACAACAGTTGAGTGGTGCAGTGGACCAGGAGGAACTGCGCCTGCAAAATACCCAGATGTCCATGGAACTGGAATCACTCAGGCAGGACAGAGTTTCCTTGGAGAAAGAGTTGGAAGCTGCAAGAAGTGAAGTGCCAACAGATGCCCAGAGATTAGATGCTATTTTGGCAGGCAGTAGAAACTTTGAGGTGAGTTATAGGAACATCACAAGGGCAGGTCAAGTCTTCACTATGGCATGGTTTGACTGGTTTTCTAGCAGCAACCAAAGTAAGATTGATCTCTCAAAGTGCTGATAGAATCAATTTATCAAACTATCACTGAGATTATCATCCCTTATGCCACTCAGACGTCAGTTTGATAAGTAAAAACCTCCCATTTGTCAAGGCAAAAGTCTCTCATGTCAGTGTCAGTCAGTGTCTGCCTGGTTTGTAAGACTGAAATGAAATGATAGTCCCAGATGACATTGCTGTCTTAATTTGAACTTTCTTGTCAGTGAAAGGTGATTGTCTAGTATAAGGGATGTTTGATATGCATGAAAAGATTAAAATGTGTTATATCGTGAGGTATTTTGCCATACTGTTATATGTGACATTTTGCAGATTTTGAGTTATCATGAAAGTGGTTCTCTCACTCCTATTTCATTTTGTATAAGTGTCATTCCAATCGATGAAAAACTTTTCAGAGTATATGTTTGTGGAGTGATTTTGTCCTCTGATTTTACACAGCTCTTCAAAGTTTCGATCCTCATTTTCTTGAAAAGACAAAATTGCACAAACGGCAATATGGAAAATACCCGATGATATTATAAATCTGTGACCATCATTGCATCTTGGAATGTGTTAGTGAATTTAAAGGGATATGTGGGGTAATGACCACTTCATCAGTCTGTTCATATGATTTTGAAGCTAAGGACAACTTGATCCGTGACAAACTTCATGAAATACAATAGAAACTTTATTAATTGGCCAGATCATGAAATAGTGACAAATTATTTCTTTGCATGAAGTCCATGTGAATATATTGACCCCTGTTTTCCAGGAAGTGAACTTTGACGAGGAAGGTTTTGTGGAAGGTCAGGATATGACCAAGGAAGAATTCCTACAAGCTCAGAACCAGCAGCTGAAAACGCAATGTGGCCTGTTGACCGGAGAGCTAGAGAAACTCAAAGCAACATTTGATGCCATCCTGAAAGCTGGTGACAATTTGCAGGCAGACTATGATCAGCTGGCTGTGAGTATCAGTCTCTTCAACAATTATTGCAACATCGTGTAGAAACAATGATATGAATCATTCATTGTCACAGTTCACAGTGTCAGTTGTTTGTTGGGCTACTAATAGGTCACTTTAAACCCGTGTTTCTCAACCTTTTTTGTCTCATGCCCCACCTCAATTTTCCAAAAAAAATGTGCGCCCCATCATGATCAGACATAGTTAATATCTAACCGGTTAGATCAAGCATAACCACTGAAGTCATGTATCTGCTAAGTTTGATGTTTTAATCTGAGCTATACAAGGAAACCACCACCACTACATAAACAAAAAAACAGTTTATATATACGGTTAGAATATACTATGAAATTAAAATTTCTGTATAAAATTCCTGCGCCCCATTCTAAAGTCTCGCTCCCCACCGGGGAGGGGGGAGAACCTCCTTCAGAAGCACTGCTTTAAGCAATAGCCTCACTTGGGTTCAGACATTTCAAACCAAGAAATTTGGCCAAATCGTCTATTCCAGTATCTTCTTGGTCAGGGTTCAGTCAAACTGAAAATGCAGTAGTGGAAAATGTTGTTCAGTGAATTATCTGAGTATTTCTTCACCTCTCTGTTCAAATGTTAGAGCAGAACAGACTTTAACCAGGCTAAGTTTTATTATGTTATACAATATGAAAAAAATAAAAACACTGATGTTTTGTCTTCTTGAAAATGTAATCACAATATATCATATATACATCTCCAGATCAGCTTTTGCTTTTCATTTTAAGTTTCATCAATTGTACATTGATGAGGTAGTGATATTTTGCTTTCAGAATTTAGTGTAAGGTAAAACTTTGAATGTAATACTACTTGTAGGATCTAACTGAAATTATTTTCATTTCACTTCACCTGCTCAGACTGAGAAAGACAGTTTGGCAAGATGACCTGGAGATTGCACTGAAAGAGAAAGCTGAGGTCATAAGTGAAAACGAGTTTTTGCTGATCAATAACAATGATCTGCATGAAAACTTGAAGAAAATTGTTCACGAACTTGAGAAAATGCAAGAGAACAGTCAGGCAGCTCAGGTATGAGAATGAAGAGCTGAGGCGAAGTGTTAGCGTGGCCAGTAAAGTAGGAGAAGTAG
>CAWVPB010000005.1:0-16740 GCA_963931925.1 Onchidella celtica | reverse complement strand
TTACATTTTGTTTTGAAAAAACAGGGTGCCTGTTTGAGTTGGCTGAGCCAGGTAGAAGTCTTTTGTTGGGCTGGGACAATGGCTCGTCAGTATACCTTGGGACAAACCTGGTCTAGGGTCATTGCTGGAAGATGTCTATAGGGCTTACATGTTGTTTTACCCACAAAGGTGAGCAACGTCCCATGCTATCGAGCCTAATATGCAATGCATTCAATTCATCTTGATGAACTTAACCTTCACAGGAGATAGACTGTGCAATGTTTGTGGTCAGAAAAAGAATTGTGTGAAAACTGCTGTCCACTCACTTCATGAAAAATTACTTCCCCAGGGCCAGCCCTCAGCCCAATCCCAACTTTAGATAATTTTGCTCATGTTGCTGATAGCGAAAATCTGCGTGTCTAGACTATCATTATGGAGGGGAGAGGATAGGCCTGAAAAGAAAAGTAAATCTGGGACAATATTATGTGCTCGCTTTAATTAAACCAAGATGTCTCTAACCAGCAGCGACCAATAAGAGGATAGGCTTGAAAAGAAAAGTAAATCTGGGACAATATTATGTGCTCGCTTTTATGCTGTATTTATTCTTTCACTGAGTAGACAATTTGTCACTGGTTCAAGCATTAATTAAACCAAGATGTCTCCAACCAGCAGCGACCAATATGTATTTTAAGCAATATTATACCTACTCTATCCCTGATTGAATTTATTCTCTTTAAAAGTGTCACTTACTCCGCCATTATTGTTTACAAAAAAAAATTCCATCCGATATGAAAAATGCAAAAATTGTAACTCTTTACAAGAATAAAGGAGACAAAGGGGATTGTAACAATTACCGCGGCATATCATTGATGAGTATTACAGGGAAAGCGTTCGCCAAAATCATACTCAAACGATTACACAGGCTCGCTGAAAGAATCTTACCAGAATCCCAATGCGGATTCAGAGCAGAACGATCAACTGCAGATATGATATTTACAGTCCGTCAACTACAGGAAAAATGCAGAGAACAAGGAAAACCACTGTACATGGCTTTCATAGATCTGACAAAAGCCTTCGACACCGTAAGCAGACCATCGCTTTACATTGTACTGAAGTCCATTGGATGTCCACCACAGCTATTGAAGCTGATCATCTCCTTTCATGACGACATGAGTGCATGCGTCCAGTTTGACGGAAACATCTCAGGTAAATTTGCAGTGAAGACCGGAGTAAAACAAGGATGTGTACTGGCACCAACTCTATTTGGAATTTACTTTGCAGCACTCCTACAGTTCGCTTTTCAAGACTCCACAGATGGTATTTTCATCCGAACAAGATCAGATGGGTCTCTGTTCAACTTGGCCAGGTTAAAAGCAAAAACAAAGACTCGTGAAATCATGCTGCGTGAACTCCTCTTTGCAGACGATGCTGCAGTAGTAGCCCAAAACAACGAACAACTGCAAAATATGATGGACTTATTGTCAAATGCATGCGACCTCTTTTCCTTGACAATTAGTGTTAAAAAGACAGAGGTAATCGGACAAGGTACACTATCTCCTCCCGACATTTCATTGAACGGCAACAAGATCAACTCAGTTGAAAAGTTTACCTATCTTGGCTCCACAGTAACAGCATCACTATCCCTGGATGAAGAACTAAACGCCAGAATTGGGAAAGCAGCTACAACTTTTGGCAGGTTATCTCAGAGAGCTTGGAACAACAAAAAGCTGACACTCAAGACCAAAATTCTTATTTATCAAGCTTGTGTCATCAGTACCTTGTTGTATAGCTGCGAAACGTGGACCACCTATACAAGACACGAAAAAAGATTAAACAGCCTCCATCTTCGCTGCCTGCGGAAAATTATGGACATCAGATGGCAGGACAAAATCACCAACAGCGAAGTTCTCAAACGAGCAAAGCTCACCTCAATTCAAGCAACACTGAGAACAAGACGACTCAGGTGGATAGGACATGTCAAAAGAATGGATGATAGTAGAATCCCAAAGCAGATACTGTATGGTGAGCTAAAAGAGGGAAAACGTCAAAGAGGTAGACCAAAACTACGTTTCAAAGATATCTGCAGGACCACACTGAAAGATTTTGGGATCGATGAAAAATCATGGGAAAATGTGGCAGAAGATCGAACGACCTGGAAGGGAGCCGTCAGGAAAGGTGCTGCCAAATTTGAAAAAAATCAAAGAGAAATTAGGGAAGAAAAAAGACAGAAAAGGAAGGAAAAGACAAATGAAGTCACAAATGAAGGCGAGTATATGTGCTCACTGTCACGAGTGGAGTGAGCGATAGTTAATAATTACGGGGGGAAAGGAGGAGAGTAAAATTAACGCACGTAGACAAGTAAGTTAAGCGTGCATGTTGTGAGTGGTGGGGGGGTCTGAATGAGGCGAAAGCGCTGTATTACTATCACTGCAAGTTAGAAGGTCCTACTGAACGGACGCTAGTAAGAGCCCAGCGGGCGAACATAAGGGGAGCAGTCGGAAGACGGATGAGAGTGTTTTTCCAGTGATGACTGGTAGGTAGAACGTTGATTGATAATTATGATTGATGTATTATATTCGTCTATTACCATGATGTAAATAAGCATATGTGAGGAATGTGGAAGTCCTTGATATTGGATATAGCAATGTGCGCCATGAGCGATAGATGAAAGTGAGTTCATGGATTTGTAGCGCGAGTGAGTAGTGTGTACTCCGATGGAGGTGTGTTACCGTAAGATGTTTGGTGAGTGAAATGTGAACTATTGTGTGTACGCTTCATGGGTTGTAAGGAGAGGTGGAGTGAATAGAAATGGTATGGTAGTATACCAATGTAATGTTATTCTTGTAGGTGTCGGGGACGGGCCGAAGAGCCACCTCGATGAGCACAAGGGATAGGCCAGCGTAGGGCCGGAGGCCACACATAGGCCAAGAGTGAGGCTGTCGGTGCAGGACAGTAGAGGCACATAAAGTCGTGGCAGTCAGGCCACGGACAGGGACGTAGATATGAGCGTGAATGTGATAATGTACTATTGCTCATCGAGGTGGCTCTTCGGCCCGTCCCCGACACCTACAAGAATAACATTACATTGGTATACTACCATACCATTTCTATTCACTCCACCTCTCCTTACAACCCATGAAGCGTACACACAATAGTTCGTATAACTGAATCATGGTTGCAGGAGACAGGAGATGACCCTATACTTGTTGAACTGTCACCACCTGGTTTTGCATGTAAATCATTCCCAAGAGAGGGTCGAAGGGGAGGAGGCATTGCTTTCATATATCGGCAAGACATCAAATCTGCAAATGCATTCAGGAATCTACCATCACTCGAAACAAAATTTGAAAGTTTTGAGGCAGCTTTTCTTACGTTGTCACCAATGCAAAACGTACTGTTTTATGTTGTTTGCATTTACAGACCTCCGCCATCTAAGAAAAATACATGTACCATCTCACAATTTCTGGCCGAGATGCAACAACTCCTATACCATCTTAGATCGAAAACAAAAAAATTCATTATAACGGGAGATTTCAATTTACATTTCGATTCAACTACATCTCTAGATGTTCTTCGTTTTAAAGAACTGTTAGAAGAGCATGATGTTATTCAACATGTAAATCAAGCTACACATAAATCCAACCATATTTTGGACTATGTCATTGCACCATTATCAGAAATGAACATTTTAAGTGTCAACATTCTTGATAAAGCTATTTCAGATCATTTCTTGATAACTATTGACACTAATTTTCCTAAACCTCTGACGATAAAGAAAACGTTTGAATCCAGGAACTTAAAGAACATCAACGAGACGGATTTCAGACATGATCTAAAAAAAAACTTGAATCAGGCAGCAAACAACATGACAATGGAAAACTTCAATGTTGCTCTAAAAACAACATTAGACCAACATGCTCCGGTAACACCAAGGACAGTATCACATCGACCATGGTCACCATGGTTCGCCCTTGAAATTAAGGAATTAAAACGTAAAAGACGCCAAGATGAACGGCGATGGAGGAAATCGGAATTGCAAGTTCACAGTGACATTTTCAAAGAAAGTAAAAACAATGTTGTAAAATTGATTCAGAAACTCAAACGGGGTTATTTTATCCAAAAATTTAGCAGTGTTAAAACGTGTAGAGATCTTTTTCTGCTCTCTGACAAACTTTTGGGGAAAGAAACAAGTTCGGTTTTTCCACAGGGTGACCATAAAGACTTATGTGAAATGTTTTCATTGTATTTTTATGAAAAAATTGAACGTATCAGATCTAATTTTAACAATGTTACCAATTTATTACCTGAACTATGTGTTTTTGAAGGCAGGAAATTGACTGATTTCCAGATGTTGTCTGAGACTGAGATTAAAGATCTTATCAAAAACTCACCATCCAAATCATGTGAATTAGACCCATTTCCGATGACATTTGTGAAATTATATCTTGATGAGTTATTGCCATCCATTACTCATGTAATCAATGTTTCTCTGAGAACTAGTGTTGTACCAGATTCTTTCAAACAGGCAATTGTAAAACCTTTGACCAAAAAAGCTGGGCTCGACGTAAACAATGTGAAAAATTATAGGCCTGTGTCAAACTTACCAATTGTGTCCAAGATCCTTGAAAAATCAGCGTTGAGGCAAATCATGGAGCACATTGAAATAAATAACTTGAATGAGATATTCCAGTCGGCATACAAAAAGGGCCACAGTACTGAGACTGCTATCCTCAGAGTAGTGAATGATATTCTTCTAGAGCTCGATAACAAAAGAGTATGTATTCTTGTACTTCTGGACTTGTCTGCTGCCTTTGATACTTTAGATCATAACATTCTATTACATCGTCTAGAAAAGACCTTTGGTATTGCAGGAAATGCATTGTCATGGTTTCAGTCCTATCTTTCAAATAGAAAACAATGTGTGAGAGTCAATGATAGTTGTTCTAATGTCCAAACACTCAATTTTGGGGTACCTCAAGGTTCTGTTTTGGGCCCAATTCTTTTCACATTATACACCCAACCTCTTGCTGATATTTTCAGAAAATATGATCTTCAATACCACCAATATGCTGATGATAGCCAAATATATAAAGCATGTGATCTTGAAAACCTAGATGATACGATAAAAACAATGGAGCATTGCATACAAGAAGTTAAGAAATGGATGGATGATAATAAGCTAAAACTAAATGATGAGAAAACAGAAGTTATGCTCATAACGAATCCAAAACAAAAAATCAATCCACCAGATCTCAATGTAAATGGCCATCTTATTAAAATGACAAGTAAAGTAAAAGATCTGGGCACAATCTTAGATGCAGAGATGTCAATGTCACCATTTATTAGTCAGCTGTGTAAGAATCTTAATTTCCAGTTACGGAAAATCAGCAGTATACGGCACTGCCTAACTACTGAAGTAACAAAACAGCTTGTAACATCGCTGTTTCTCTCTAGGCTGGACTATTGTAACATACTGCTAAGTGGTCTTCCAAAAAGTAAAATCAATAAGCTTCAGTTAATCCAAAATAATGCTGCAAGACTAATAACAAGAAGAAAAAGGATAGATCACATAACACCAATATTTAAGGAGCTCCACTGGCTACCTATTGAGCAGCGAATAAAATATAAATTGGCTTTATTTTGTTATAAATGTGTCAACAACATGTCGCCAGAGTATATTTCAGAACTTATAGAACTGCATCGCCCTGCAAGAGCATTAAGATCATCTTCTGACAACCTTAGACTAAAAGTACCCGTAGTGAACCTAAAAAGTTTTGGTGAAAGGGCTTTCAGCCATGTTGGGCCCAGGGTGTGGAATGAGATTCCTTTAGATGTCCGCAGTTCGCAAGTATTTTCACAGTTTAAAAGGATGTTAAAATGTCATTTGTATGAGAGTTTCTAGTCTATGTAAAAGCTATCTATTATTATTATTATTATGTGTGTATCAATGTGGGTTGTGTGTGTGAGTTTACCCATGTATTTTTTGACATGTTTCTGTAAAGCGCATAGAGCATTTTTGTAATGGATATGCGCTATATAAATGCCATCCATTATTATTATTATTATTGATGGGCTAGTGAACTGATAATGTACTATTGCCATGTTGATGGGCTAATGAATATGATAACGTGTTATTGCCCTGCGGAGGTGCTAGTGGAATGCTGAGGTGTATGACAATAGGAAGGTGATATTGAGAGACTGCGGTGCCAGTGAATTATTAATGGGCTATTAAGACCCTGAGGGGAGAGGCTGAGGCCGAAGTGCCTTTAGGAAGTAACTACCGGGTTGTGGATCCGAGGAAGAGTGCATGTGAGAATAAGGCCGTTGTACGGCAGTTAATTTCAATAATATAATGTATGTAATTGCGCTATTATCTGTATAATTATGTTTAATAAATGTGTGAGTCTGATGGATTGTTCTGTTAAGTGTTAAACTTGTTTGTTCGTGATTGTTGTCCTGTCACAAACTATTACATCTCCCAGTCTGGGATTTGTGACACTCACTCTGTGACCGAAGATGTAAATCGAATATCGGACGGATTAGTCATGAGAGGAGCTGCTCTCGGCATCTGTCTTGAAGTCAGAAAATGCTGCAAAGACCGTCTGCAAAGACGAAAAGGGTCGTATATATATACATCTTGGTAATGAAAAACTAACAAATTCAGAGGGTCCGGGCGCAAATCAAGCACCCCTGCCTCCTCTGACAAATCTCGCTATGCATACACTACGGTACTAAGAATGCTGAAAATCTGCGAGAGAATAAATTGCATCACATTCTGTCAGGTGAGGGGGAAATTAAGGCTGCGAGGAGCATATGAAAATATTTTTGTTTAAAAACTATTATGAGACAGAAGACTACGCGATGTACAAACTAAGATTGAATCGAAAACGACTGGCACAAAAGGCAATTAAATGTTCTAAATATGTGGCAACTCCATTCGGAGATACCAAATATGATAATATAGGACAACATGGGCGTTTTGCGATCACGGGTTTTCCGACGCCACCCAACTTTGAATGCGTGGGAGATGTTAAAAAAAAAAAAAACTCTGGGGTCACAGCAGGGATTCATGACACAGGTTTGTTTGCTGTTCTTAGTGCAGGGTTTTTCGAAATCAGAACTTTAAATTGTTTGTTTTGCCATAGGTGTAACAAGCATCCATAAGTAAGGTATATATATACATTTAAACTGACTCTGGAAACAGAATGCTGTTACTGAAAATTCTTGCTCCACAGTTATCGATCTGCGTTATATATGAATTTATTTTAAAGGTATAAGCCCTCACCAGTTTGTTGGAGAGGATGTGATGTAGTCAGCCCCACTGGTCGACACTGATATCAACAATTTAATGAGCCAGAGTGGAATGGGGTATGAGGGAGGGAGAGGGTGGAGATCTTTCTTCGCGAGGGCATCAAGTAAGGCTGTTAGCCACAGATATACACTACTGAACGCTGTTACTCACAAATCATAATGGGATATCTCCGGTTAGCCAACATTATCACTTCGGCATTTATTTTTACTGTACGGAGACTTCACCTCAGTTTCTGAGTGTTGTCACAGTGACGTGTTCAGACGTGTTCGTCAATAGGGATTTCCCTTTCCGCCCCATGTGTTCAATTTTCGGGAATTTTAGAAGTGGATTTCACAAGTTCTATTAATAATCATTAGCCAAGGAAACCCCATTATCCCCTGCGAGTGTGATCAACTCCCCAGAGACATTAATAAACATTTCCAGCAGTTTCAAGCATAGGTTTGATTTTAATTTTCGTAAATACATAGCATGTTTGTCTTCCCGACTATGTTGGATAATTAGATCTAGTCTCAGATCTAGATTCTAGATCCGCTATTTCTTGGTGGTTTTCATTCTCGCCAACACTCCTGCTGCAGCTGAAAAAAAAACAACAAATAGGCCTAGAGCATTTAAATTCTTAAATCTTCTGTGTAGGATGTGTCTGATGATAGCAATAATCCAATGTGACATAACAGTAGAACGCTATACATTCTAACAAGCTCACTGAATGTAGAATACGAACCACGGGTTTTCCAGTTTACAAAAAACAATATGGAAAATACGGTGATCTACAGCAGTGTTGAACTAGTTGAAGCAGCGAGAAATGAAAAATATTACTCTCTAGAAACAGTTTAGTAAAATTAATTAACAGTATGGTACGTCAAGACACTGGAATAGTAAAATCTTCAGGATGTGTAAACTCATTTTTATGTTGTTTCACTTACACTAATAGTAAGTGGACAGGTACGACGTATCTATTAATATACACCTCTATATCGAATAATGCTACATTTTATGTTGGGATATCCATTATTAATTCATTCATTCGCTACAGTAAGCTGAAATTTGGTTCATGGGTTTTCGCTTCGCTGCGGAAATCTGAATATTCGGCTTGAGTGGACACTATAAGCAGCTGATTTTCCAACACCAATATCTAATTCAACTTTTCAAAATATATTTTGAATCCTATCTTGGTTCATTAATTCATTTTCTTTTAATTTGATGTGTAACATGTTGTATGTTGTGTTCACACTGAGTGAGAGAAATAACATCTTTGAACCTGCCCCTAAATTTCGAACTTAATAGTGTTGCGAGTTCCTGTCCAAACCCAGAAAAGTTACCATAGGGATCTTAAGTACTATTAAACAGTGACAGAAAGTAATAAACCAATAGATATCTAATGACTGTTTAATCAGTTATAATCAGTGATCACACAGAATTTTTGTACTGATACTGCAATTATAGTATGTGCAGTTGAAGGACTTGTTTGTAGCAACTGACTGAATAAAGATTTGATTAGCGTACATATATATACATGTATACCATAATAGACAAAACGATTTGATTATCAAGGGGATATTGTAAGTGTATATATTGGCCTCAGCAATCTCGTGGTAAAAGACAAGGCAGACTAAAAGGAGCCTTGAAGCTAGATTTGTCATTCAGGGAAAACCCAGCAATGCCCAGTTTGAGAGCCCAGAGAGTTAAGCATAGACAATGACGAAGGAGGCTGGGAATGTCTGCATTATAATAGATGTCAATGGACTGAAGTAAATATATGTTTCTGCCCAAGATACAGTTGTATGGAGCAGGAATGAGAAAGAGTAAAGACGGAAAGAAATTACAGTCCTCTGAACTGACAAAAATCTAGACAAAATCGTTTGTAAAGGAAGAAGAATAATTACCGTGATTGCATTTGTCTGTATGTGAATCAAAGAAGACAGTGCACTTGTTCACCCACCCCCTGATTTTTTCATTATTTTAGTCAGTGATTGGACTGATTAACAGTACAAAATGGACTTCGGAGCAGCTTTTATTCTGGATGAAACAGAGGAAGAAATTCCACCAAGTACCGGTATGTCATGTGTATTGTTTGATGATGAAAAAAAAAAATGCAATTAGATCTAATTTGAACATGTCTATTCTAATCGTTTTAAGCATTTCTTTATTGTTTCTTATTTGGTGCTTTGTAACATATAAACCATTTTTCTTTTTTTTTGGTTATAATTTAACTTAGAAAGTACACAGTCTTTCGGACGATACATGATTTTGAAGATTAAAAACAAAGAGGCGTTCAGACAGTTAATGTCATCTGATGTCAGCTTTAACAATAAAGCTGAAGGCTGTTTTGCTCAAATCTATAATTATCAGGACATGAGAGTGATGAGGAAATGGATGAAAGTGCCTCTGGAAATGACGCTTCAGGCTTTGAATGTGAGGTGATGCGTTGGGAAGATGATGAAGAAAACACAGAACCGCCGGTGTCACAACGGGTATGCACACACTTATTTTGAGAAAGTCTTTAAAAATCCATCTGAACTATCCATCATCAGTATTGTCATTGACAAATGATTACCATATTTGAAAGAGAAGAAAGTCTTAGTCATGTTATTTGTGAGGTGACGGCATGAAGTTGGTAATATATGTTGCAGATACTCAAGTTGAGAAAATCTAGGTAAATAATGATGGGACAAAAATTTATCTTACATATATATGCTAATCAAAATTGATGGCAGGCTCAATTAGTCAATAATATAAATTAGTTAAAAACGTGTGTGGCTGCAAAAGATTACCGAGTCTATACTTTCCCGGCATATTTAGTACACCGGAGAAAAAAACTGAAACAGGTTCTAATTTAGTGACTTACCAACTGACATATTACCCAACTTTGTTGTTGTGTTTTGAGTAATTTTCTCATTACCACCCCACCCTACTGCAAGCATCTTGTAGGATATTTTGAAGAATCATATAGCTCCACTTAACACAGTTTTGGATAGAGATATTTTCTGTGACTGTTTTGAAATTGTTTAGAGTGAGGTAAAGTTATTATAGCTTTCTCAGTGTTTAGAGAATTTACAGCAAGTCTTTTGTTTTTGATTGTTTTCGTTTATTTTTTTAGAACGAAACATAACGTAAAATTATATGGCTTATTGGAAAACTGTTGCAAAAAGAGAAAATTCTATTTTTAAAAAATTCACTGTACAAGATAAGATAAGAAAAGATAAGATATGACTTTATTATCCTGTTTCCAGGAAATTTGTTGTTTCAACCTAGTATGAGAGAAATAAAGACAAATAACGCAGGCATGAAGGATGTCAGATCTTATTTATTGCAGAATTCCATTACGAATAGAAAATGCATGAATATTTGGACACTACTGATATTGTTAACTATGAAGCAAAACCGTGTGTATATTTTCTTTTTTTCATAATGCCTTATCCCTGTGAGAATATATGGTTTTGAAGCAATACAACAGCAAAAGGATTTTTTTTTCAGACAGAGAAAGCCAGTCTGAACACAGTTAGCTTGAAAATGTCATCGTTACTGGAGAAACCTGATAAATCTGTGAACTTAAAACCTGTAATGTGCAAGAATGATTCTTGTCATGCTGCTTTTTCCCATATCAACAAGATTGAGGAAAAGGATGGAAAACAGGTAATTATTTACAAAATCAGTTAAATCTAGTTTATTATTTGTTTACACATTCAGGACATACTTGAAAAGTGGGACATCTTTTACCATAATTTTTTTCTTGTTCAGTAGGATCTACATAATTTATCCAACCTGTTCTGCTTCCACCGTTTTTATTATGTCAGTTCATGTCCCAAATTTTTAGGACCTTTTCTTAAATTCTATTTTGCCATGAAGTGCTGATGATATTGTAGCAGTCCACTTATAAATTGTTGACTATTAATAGGTAATGTACGGAAGATGATGCATGACTCAATTACCCACCTTGTCAGGGGTAAATGGGTACTGGAGTAGGCCTACATGAGTAAGAGAGTAATCTTTGCAGTCAGAGAGTGTACTGTAAATATAAATAAATCTAGACATTAATCAGCTCACACTTCATTTCTTGCTTTTAATTGATATAATAATATCAATGATCACACAGATAAATTGTTAAAAAGCATACATTAAAAAAACCCAAAAAAAACAAATGACTTCATACTCTTATATTGTGACTCCTGTTCCCATAGCGAACAGCAATAGATCTTCCTCTTCATTCTTGATATCAGACAGCTATTGCACAAGTTGGAAGAGAGATACAAGCAAAATGCTGTTCCTACAGCCAAAGCAGAAAAGACCAAGTGTTTAATAAATTTGATAGGATCTGACAAACATAGTACATGTTGATTATTGTGCAAGTGACCTCCACCCAGCCTGTCATTTGACCAAGATATTGTTTTGTTTGTCTCTGTCAGGCTGTTAAATAGACACAGTGTCAAACTTT
Source organism: Onchidella celtica (assembly GCA_963931925.1). Lineage (NCBI taxonomy): Eukaryota > Metazoa > Mollusca > Gastropoda > Systellommatophora > Onchidiidae > Onchidella > Onchidella celtica. Next base: position 5,017 of record CAWVPB010000005.1, on the reverse strand, counting down.
TCATCACCTGAAATATCACTGGATAAATTATCTTCATTTTAATAGTCATCGATACCTTTTCCCATCTGCCATTTGATTATAATGACATAGGCTCACAACAAAGTGATGAGTGAAAATGAACTTCTGGATACTGATTACTGATAACACTTATTTTAATTTATTATTGCTATTCTTTGACAGGTGTGGACATGCAAATTCTGTGAGGTAGAAAATGAAGCAGCAGAGGAGTTGCCAAGTTTGCAGAACAGTGAAAGTGATGTCATGTACACAGAAATAGATGATGAAAATAACTTACCTTGCGTTCTGTCTGCATCTTCAGATGAGAAAAAAGACATTGAGGTTATATTTGTCATGGACATATCCGGAAGCATGTGTCAGCCTGTGACAGTAAGTTGAAGAAGGCTTTTAAGCATAAAATTTTGACTTCCTGTTTCTCTGGCATCATTCAAAAGAATAAATAGAAATAGAGAACATTAACAAGAACAGTGACAGTACATTTCTGAATTTATGAAATAAGTTACGCCGAGATTAATAAAAGTTTCACTCATCCCCATGATGACTTCAGTTTTGAACTGGTCAGTGCTGTTTTCAAAGTATATTATTTTCATTTTCTGCAGCTTCTGATGTTGTAGCAAAACATTCTTCCATGCAGTCATTTTCATGACGAGGCAGACTCATTGCCTCAGGGCAAATCCAAGTTTTTGTTGTTGCTGTAATTTTGTTTGAACTGTGATGTATAGTGGTATCTTTATGTTGTGAATATGGGCAGCTGCTAGTATAATTGTGGGGCCATCATCCATCTGATAGAGAGGAACTGACAGGTAATCCACACAGCAGTGCTTCTTGTGGTTTATGCTAGTTATTAATAATCAAATTTGTCATGCACAGGACTTAGATGTAGACTCTGATTCAGTCCTGAGTGAGATCATGCGAAGAGAGGGAGAACAAGAATTGCAAGAGATGCGGATGATGTTGGGCGACCCAAATTTTGTGATGCCACGGCATCCACCTACCAGACTTCAGGCAGTTAAAGCAGCTGTTGTCAAACAAATAAAAGACCTAGAACAAAATCATCCATCAGCAAAAGTGGGACTCGTTACTTTCTGTGACTATGTGAGTATTCAGGAAATATCACAACCTCAAAAACTTGGTACTTTCAGACATTACATGTGTTTGTCACAAGAGCAGGACATTGGCTGTTGTACGGTGAAGAATTTCTATTTAAATGCACTGTACTCAGTCAGTGCATTAGCTTTATTCAGAGGAGTGGATGCATGTCCTGATTTTAGTGGGCTCTTTTTACACCAGGTTCCTATTATAGCGCAATGGACGGGTTCCTGGGAGCTTAAGCAGCACTTAGTTTGGCTCAAGCAAAGTTTACCCATTATGACTTGATTTTTTAAAAGGAATTTTTCACTTCCTGCAGTTATGAAATTTTATCTGGTCTTTTTTCTTTAATTGTAGTTAGCCTCTTGTAAAGACTCATCTTGAGCTTGTTGTTGGCTTGCAAAATTGCAATGTGTTTTTCTGCAGTCTATACCTACTGCTTTATGTAATAACAGTGTCTGTTATTCCTGCTGGGTGACAGTTTCTTTTTGACACACCAAACTGTCTAGTACCCAAAAGACCCATATTGGGTTTTCAGTTCTGAGTTTCAATTGTGTTTCATCAATTGGCTTTTCATGAAGTCTTGATAGGCCATGAAATCTACAACATGGTTTGCAGATCAAGCCTTCTTCACATACTGTTGGCCAGCTTTTGGAACCTTATTAAAACCAGAGAGTATAGATGTATAGGGAGATGTCACTTCCGCCAAATCGCGAAACTAGGTCGCTGTGATAAACAAGAAATAGAAGAATTGAAAGAGACCGCCTTCACCAAAGATAGTGTGCATATATCTGTTTATTGTGGTTTGATCATATTTTTGGACTGATTGAAACTATTTAGGGCCGTTTTTAAGCTCTTATGCCCCTTGGAAATGCACAAACCGGTATTGTTCACTGCAGCGACCTACTTTTCGCTCCATGCCATCAGTGGTTTCGCGGCGCTTTTCGTGTCTTGCAGTGTAAATCGACCAGTAGTAAAACCTCTCTATACATCTATACTCTCTGGTAAAACTAAACTCAAAGACTAATGTTAGGGTAATGTAGGTTTTACATAAAAAACTAGCTGAGCAATGAACATAGTTCAGTATTTTCTCTATCTGTCTTTGTATTTAGACTGCGGTCTCCTAACGAAGGCCCTTTGAGTTCAGTTTAATCAGAGAGTATGAATGTATAGAGAGGTTTCACTGTTGGTCGATTTGCACTGCGAGACACGGGAGGCGCCATGAAACCATTGTTAGCATGGAGCGGAAAGTAAGTCGCTGCGGTAAACAATACCAGTTGGTGCATTTCCACGGGGCGTAGGAGCTTACAAACAGTTGCAAATAGTTTCAGTCAACCCAAAAAATATGAACAAACCACAGTAAACAGATGTGCACACTATCTTTGGTGGAGAAGGTCTCTTTCAATTCTTCAATTTCTTGTTTACAGCAGCGACCTAGTTTCGCGATTTTGCGGAAGTGAGATCTCTCTATAAATGTACACTATACTCTCTGGTCTTACCGAGGATCCAAGAAACAATCAACAATATGGTGTTTAGTTGTAATGTAAACTTTTAACAACTCCAAACAATATGGTTATGTACAATTTTGATCCACAGCTCTGATCATGAGAATTTTAAACATGAGAAGACGAATTAAATATTGTGCCTTCTTTTGTTATCACAGGTTACGGTATTTGGTGATGGGACAGGGAGTAACGAGACTATAGTGATTGGAAATGACCTGGAGAGCACTCCAAATCTTGATTTCATTGGGTCTCAAAACAGAGTCATGCAGCCAGTTCGCATTACAGCAGAGAAACTGATTTCTAAAATATTGACGTAAGCACTATAAAGTTGTGTTATCCAGTTGATGGATTATGCTCAGAACTGTGTTTTCTGTATCATTTTCTTTTTCTGGACAGTGGAGTGAGAGAACAGATATTTCATTTGCATCTGACTTTCTTGCAAGTGAATGAAAAATATTAAAAATAAAACAATACTCAGTGATAACAGGGTGGGACTGAATGCTACAATCTGGTTTGAAGTGTTTATTACATAAAGTATTGAAAGTGAATGTTGCATATATTGAGATTGTGCTCTGTTACTGCAGATGCCAAAATAATTCCCAACCCCAAACTTCCTTTTTGGGTACATTTTACATAATTGTTGGTTGTGTGTATGGTTGCTTGCTTGCTTACCTGTGTCACTGACACATTATTGAAATCCTTCTGGCCAAATATATTTTGCTGTCTTTAATTTTTTGTGTTAAGATTGTGGATTTTCTTCATAAGTTCCCCTCTCTTGCCCCAGATCCACAGACAATGGACAAACGGCCCTAGGCCCAGCACTTTACATAGCTCTAGGGATGGCTAGGCGTGAACAGGGATCTAAAATCATTCTTTGCACCGATGGTATTGCCAATGTTGGACTTGGGAAGATTGAAGAAAGCACTTCTGAGGAAATTGATGAGTTTTATCAGAAAGTGATTGAATATGGCAAAACAAAAGCGTATGTTCTCCTTTACTGATGTCTTAATACATTTATAGGTTATCTGAAAAATAAAATTCTAAAGGAGCGCAAACAAGTCAGTTTGAAGTTCTGTCCAATTTACATCTTCTGCGAACTACAATTTACAGTAGATGCATCAGAAATGGTGGCTGAACATTTTCAAATGCATTTTGGCCACAGGCAATTGTTAAAATGATTTTCTTCTGTAATCATAAATTTGCCATGACGTTATGACAGCACAAACCTAATTATTAATGTGATAGGTGCTTTAAAACATTTACTGAGCTGATAACAATAGTAAATATAAGGGAAAGCACTAAGTTTTGTTCATTTAATATGCTTTTCAACTGTCAGTGCCGCCTTTGCCACTGTCATAATTATGGCACAAAGTTTCAAACACATGATAGCTGTTGGTCACATGAGCCTTGAAAAATCCTCTCATAATTTTGAAAGTAGGATAAGTAAATTATGAGGAATGAAAAATATAGCATTGTGCAACAATGAATCCAGAAACGCACAAGATCTAATTTCAACAATGAAATCATAACCCCCAAAAAATGTACTGAGCTATTGTGCTACTAACAGGCTGACTTAATTTTTTTTTTCACTCATTCACCTAATAGGATTGTACGAGGTAAACTTTAAAAAATTTGATGGGATCAATTGTGGACAAAACAATATTGTAATAGAATCTAGATTTTTTAAACTTTGAAGTGATAGTTGTTTTCCATTTATTTATGTTTTGAGTTAAAAATAAAATCATCTGTCTGCAGATCTTGCCATTATGTGCAGCATTTTATTAATGTTTGCTCAGACAAATCATATAAAAATGCATCAAAATATCATGTTTTACAACAAGCCATGACTATTTCTACACAGTGCCCCTAATTATGATCAGTATGCTGGACAATTTTCTGGTAGGCCACTGTTTTGTTCATTCAATTTCATTAAACTTATTGACAAAAAAATATATGACCATTATTTTTTCATTCAATTGATAAGATTTTTTTTTTTTTTTTAGTGTCTCGATCTCCATCCTTTGTTGTGGTGAGGCTAAACTGGACACCAAGCTTGGAGATGTGCCATCAGAGACTGGTGGTTGGGTAAGCTTATATGTTTCTTATATACTGGCAAGAAAGTGTAGCAGTTTTATTTTTAGTGTCTTGAGCAAAACAAAGTCATTAATAATAAACAAGCTGCACAGATTTAGTTATGTGTTGCCGCTGCCATGGTGAGATAATTTAATAAACTGATCGGTGGGATAGAAATTTACTGTTCTGTTAATTGAAAACATAAAGTTTACTCAATTTCTCAACTTTGGCAGTTGCAACACATTACCTGTTCTGTGTCATCACAAAATTTCTTGACCAGATACGAAATTTATGTAAAAAGTCATTTGAATTTCAATAATATAACATCAAGT
>CAWVPB010000001.1:0-52672 GCA_963931925.1 Onchidella celtica | reverse complement strand
AATAAAGGCATTTGATGTTTACCGCGGCCCTTTGAGGGGGTTGGGGGGGGGGGGGGGCGCCTGTCGCGATAAATCCATGTTCAAATAGGATTCATGATATTGTCTGTTAAAAGCTTTCTGTTTCTTTGATGTTGAAGGCTCTTCTGCCTCTTCACTGGGCCTTTTCCTTTGCACAAGGACACTTCCTAACGTCGTCTGTTTCGTATTCATTTTTGGCTAATATATGGGTTAAATTTCAGCGCTTAAGTGACCGAGACGTAACCTGGAAAATAAAAGGAAAATAAAAAAAATAGTTAAACTCAGATAGTAGATAAAATGGAAATAATTAACTGTTTCTTGTGCGGTCCGGTACCAATTGATCCATGGACCGGTACCGGTCCGCGGCCCGGGGTTGGGGACCACTGATTTAATGTACTGATGGAATTAGGAGATAGCTAAACATGGCATGGCACTGGAAGGATTGGAAACTTGCAATGAGTCAGACAAATTAATGTCATCACTACTGCCAATAAGAGTATGATTATCATTGCGAGCAGATGGAGACACCGAGGTTCTCCCATAACCAGAATGATGGAGTCCGGACACCAAAGGGGGAAGGGAAGAATATGCGACAAGGCCGGAGGAACCCGATATCTATATTCTGACATCACCATACAATTAGTTGGCCGACCAAAACCGGCTGATGCACGCACTGGCTTAGTTTCTTTGGGGGAGAGAGGAATTGGGGGGGGGGGGGAAGAATTAAAAAGAGAGAGGGAGAATGAAAGAGAGAAAGAAAGAACGAAAGAGAAAAATGAAACAGAGAGAACGAATGAAAAAGAGAGAGAAAGAATGAAAGAGAGAGGGAGAAGGAATGAGAAAGAGAGAGACAGAGAGAGATAGACAGAGAGAGAGACAACAGACAGACAGAGAGAAAGAAAGAAAGAGAGGGAGAGAGAGAGAGAGAGAGAGAGAGAGAGAGAGAGAGAGAGAGAGAGAGAGAAAGAGAGAAAGAGAAAGAATGAAAGAAAAATGACAGAAGTAAAAATGACAAAATGTTCTGAGTAAATGAAGGTTTCACGGAAATGTTAAGGCGCTAACCTAACCATGGCCATCTAAGCTGCCACCACAGAACCAAGTACTATCACAAGCGAAAGAAGCCCACTTTTCGTGACTACAGGAATTATGCTCATCGCCATTTTGGATGAATAGCAATTCCACTAGCCTCGATCGACGGTTGACAATACCCGTTTGTACATTTCCATGGGGAGTAAGAGCTTACAAAAGGCTCTAAATAGTTTCAATCAACAACAAAATTATAAACAAACCACAGTTTACAGATACCCGCATTGTCTTTGGCGAAAACGGTCTCTTTCAATTCTTGTTACCCCTGTGACGTAGTTTCGTGATTAGGCGGGAGCCAGATCTATTTGTAAATACGTACTCTCTGGATGTTACACTAAAATCTTTCCGAGCGTGCCAAGTTACGAACGATTGATCTCATCCAAAATGGCGCAGGCTAGTCAAAAGTGATGACGTATTCCTGCCTTGTGTCGCTTCTGGTAGTATCTCTATTCTGTGGGTGCAACTGAACCTGAAACCAGCAATCGATGTGTCCTTGGCAAAGTTAGTTTGTGGTCGAGACTAAGACTACACCTGCGTCACCTTGCATGACATAATCCTGTCACAAACCAACTCACTAACCATGCACTATATGATAGCATGACGGTTAGTACAAATAGTAATTTCTGCACCTTATTAATATTTTACCAGAATACATGACATAATCCTATCTCAGACCAGTCGACGAACCATACACCATTGAGCAGTGAAAGCAACGGTTGCTACAAAGTAAGCCTAAGTCCTTATTAACTAATTATGATCGGCCATTACTTGGACGATGACGTCACGACATCGCGTTTAAATGAGACCTTGCGCATGAGCAGACTCGTTGGATCTCATTAAAACTCAGTGTTTTAAACGCCACCACCCAAATAACTGGCCGATAAAAATCAACTATCGCTCATCTGGGATTACACTTGGGATCTGACAGACCCCAGACACTCGTTCTTTTCATCTGTTGTTGGGGCGCGTAGTCTAATTACAAAGCCAGATAGAGAAAATACTAAATAGTATTAGCAGTTCAGCAATGGCTTATAATGTCAAATGCCACGGTCCCCTAATAACATAAACTTCATCAGAACATACCCCCCCCCCGCCCCTCCTCACCGAATGTAATAATAATAATAATAGTTCGTCCATCAGGTATGATGATGACCTTAACAACACCAGAGGAATAAAGAACAGAAATTGTTGAGAATTTCAACACATGGACAATAAAGAGAACTAAAGGACACAGAGGACAGAATGGAAAGACTGTTCTTTCATGACTTATGGCTTCTCATGTGACTGATAAGTCCTATTTTTGCCCTGAAGACCCTTCCGCATAAATGACAAGAGTGCTCCGTTGGTTCAGTACCACTGGGCCTTTTCTTGCGCCGTTCTCTTTTTTTTGATAGCCTGCTGGACTCTGTCAGCTTCCCATGCTTTGCTGCCTCTGGTAAGGGCCGCCCCCCAATTTGCACGGTCAAGCGAGAGCTTTTCCCACTCACTCACATCAATGGCAAAGGCCTTCAGTGATTGCTTGAGAGTGTCTTTGTAACGTCTCTTTGGGGCACCAACATTCCTCGTTCCATTGGAGAGCTCAGAGAAGAAGATTTGTTTAGGGAGTCTGGAGTCGGGCATTCTGACAACATGTCCTGCCCAACGTAGCTGAATTTTTTTCAGGTGGCAGAAGATGCTCAATTCCTTGGCACGATTGAAGACCTCAGTGTCTGGAATTTTATCCTGCCATTTGATCCTTAGGATCTTTCTAAGGCAGGCCAGATGAAAGTGATTTAGTTTTCTGGCATGCGATTGGTACACTGTCCAGGTTTCAGCACCATAGAGTAGGGTGGGAAGGACCACAGCATTGTACACTTTCAGCTTAGTGTCTGTGGGAATGCCGGCAACATCCCATACTCTCTTTCGAAGCCTGCCAAATGCAGAGCTGGCTTTGCTGATTCTTGAGGGAATTTCAGTATCAACACGAGCCGTGGAAGACAGTGTACTGCCAAGATAGGTGAAGTTGTCCGACACCTTCAGAAGACTGTCATGGACTTTGATATTTGGGGTCACAGGATACTTGTCGTCTGGAGTAGGCTGATGGAGCACTTCCGTCTTCTTTGTGCTTATTGTGAGGCCAAAGTTGTCACAGGCACTAGAGAACTTATCAACACAGTTTTGCATGCTATCCTCATCGTGTGCCAGAAGTGCACAATCATCAGCAAATAGTAGGTCACAGACTTGAGTATTTTTGGTTTTGGTTTTTGCCTGAAGTCTCCTGAGGTTGAATAGACTGCCATCAGTTCGGTACTTGATGCTTACCCCTTGAGGAGGAGAGCTAAAGGCTTCTTGTAGCATTGCAGAGAACATGATGCTGAACAGAGTTGGGGCTAAGATGCAACCCTGTTTTACCCCATTTGTGACAGCAAAGGGCTCTGAAACATTGCCGTTGCTTTTGACTGCAGCTTGCATGCCATCATGAAACTGGCGTACTATTGTGATGAATTCGGGTGGACACCCAAGCTTCGCCAAGATTTTCCAGAGGCCTTCACGACACACTGTGTCAAATGCTTTTGTGAGGTCAACAAATGTGATATACAGCGCTTTATTTTGTTCCATGCATTTTTCCTGAATCTGTCTGGCAGCAAAAATCATATCCGCCGTTCCCCTCTCTTTACGAAAGCCACATTGGCTCTCGGGAAGCAATTCATTTGACGAGAGGTGATCAAGAAGGCGATTCAGAAGCATTCTTGCCAATATTTTGCCAGCAATTGAAAGTAGGGAGATTCCCCGATGGTTGTCACAGACTTGGCTGTCCCCTTTGTTTTTGTACAGATGGATGATTGAAGCATCTTTGAAGTCCTGTGGCAGCTTCCCTGCTTTCAACATATGATTGAACAACTCGGTCAACCTTTCAATAAGCTTTTCTCCACCGAAGGCATACACCTCAGCAGGAATTGAATCCACGCCTGGTGATTTGTTAAAGGACATCTGATTTGTGGCAGTCCGGGTCTCATTTGCTGTGAATGGCTTGGCAAGAGCTGCATTAATAGGAGTCTGAGGGAGGCGGTATATGGACTCAGTATTTATATTTGATGGCCGATTTAGCACACCTCCGAAATGTTCTGCCCAACGCTAAATTATGGCATTCAATTCAACAATGCGTGTTGAACCATCTGACGCAAGAAGTGGCGTAGTGCCAGAGCGGGATGGTCCAAACACAGCTCGGAGGCTCTCAAAGAACTTTCTAGTGTTGTTTGTGTCGGCATATTTCTGAGTTTCTCTTACTCGCTCTTCAAGCCAGTCATTTTTCATTTTCCTCAGCTTCTTCTGGAGTACACCCTTACATGCACGCAGTGCATCAGCTTTTGCTGTGGAAGAGGGGTCACTGCAGTGAGCTTGGATGAGACTATTTTTTTCTTTGATGAGCACTTTGATTTCATTATCATTATCATTGAACCAGTCCTGGTGCTTGCGGACAGGAAAACCAACTGTGCTGCTGGCGCAAGAGTGTACAGTCGTATTTAGGTCAGTCCAGCTCTGTTCAATGTTCTCAGGGTCAAAAGTCACGCAAAAAAACAAAAAAAGTCACGCAATCCAATTTTGAGGAGAGTTCTGATGAGAGCTCGCTCTGTTTCTCAGCTGAGCAGAGTTTTGAAACATTTAGGCGTTTAGGTGGCGCTTTCCCTTGAGGGCGTCTATTGCGCCTCAATGTTAGTCTGAGCTTGCAAACAATGAGTCTGTGGTCAGTTCCACACTCGGCACCACACATCGCCTTTGTTACCAGGACATCCTTTCTGTCAGTCTTCCTCACAATGACATAGTCTATGAGATGCCAATGCTTTGAGCGGGGATGCATCCATGACATTCTGTTTCTCACGGGGAGACTAAAATTTGTGTTGGTAATGAACAGGCCAAATTCAGCGCACAAAGTAAGTAAGCGCAACCCGTTGTTATTGCATGAGCCAACTCCATGAGGGCCCAAAACATTTGGCCACGCTGAGATTTCGGAGCCAACCCTAGCATTGAAGTCCCCCAAGAGAATCAGCTTATCAGCTGCCGGGACAGACCATATGACAGATTCTAGATCAGAATAGAACTTGTCTTTGGCTTCATCTGGGTTTGTCATGGTGGGCGCATATGCGCTAATGAGGGTGGCTGACTGGCTTTTCCCAACTGGGATCCTGAGTGTCATTAGCCTGTCATTTATTTCAATTGGCATGGACTGCAAGTTTCTGACAAGGTCATTTTTAATTGCAAACCCAACACCATGCTGTCTCGGTTCGACTGCACCCTTGCCTTTCCAGAAGAAGGTGTATCCACCACTGAGCTCTTTGAGTTGGCCACTATCAGGGAGTCTGGTCTCACTGAGTGCGACTATGTCCAGGTTGTACCTGCTGAGCTCAATGGCAATAAGTGCAGTGCGTCTTTCCGGGTTGTTTGAGTTGTCCTGTAGTGTGCGTATATTCCCGGCTCCTAGCCTGAGTAAGCTGAATTTCTTTTTGTTTCGACCGCAAAAAGGGATCCCCACTGGTCGCGGTATACCAGTCAGGGTGATGTGAAGTGGGCTTTCTTTAGGGCACCTTTTCTAGCCCCTTCCTCAGTTTCAACTGAGATCAACAGTTGATTTGTACAAAAATGATGCGATTTTGTTTCAAGAAAATGGCGATTGGGCGGTGAATCGGCTCCAGCTCGGGGTTGTCATTTTGCAGGCTTTCTAATTAAAACTATAACAGTTGTACACTAAATGGTAAAAGAAAAATCAGTTGTGGGTAAAAATAACCGATGGTGTAAGTTCATCGCTGAGCATTTGCGTGAAATGTATAATCAATTAAAAAATGATAAAAGAATAATACTTGTCTTGTAGAGTTTAATGTGTGCTTGCTGGTAACATAATTATAGTTTTGGGAAAAAACAACTTTTACATCTGGTCACATGAGAATGAACAGCGACATTTTGCTCTATCATTAGTGACATTTACGCCGAGTTAGTATGCAAAATAAAGATGAGAACTTCGTTGTTACTGACATTCACAATATTGTTACTGATAAATGAAGGGTGGTGGCAGAATCCGCTGAGAGTAAATGTTGCAGCATTGAGCTCACGGCGAATGTTTGTTTAATAAACATTATGTTATAGTGTGGTATGAATGTGTCTGTCAAAGACAAAGGACAAGGCTCATCTGACCTGGTAAATAAGTCAATCCGGTCAACAAACTCTTCACAGCAATCAAATTTCATTTTAAGCAAAATGCTGAATGCTTATGTTGTGTTTTCAGTGGTAATAATTTTTAAGCATAACTTCGAGGCACGTTGGCCGTTATGCCAGAAACGCAATGATAGGTCAAAATTAAAAACATGGTTAAAGGAAGCTTGTTGGTTTAGTCTCACCAATTGGTCAAAGGAACCACCCCATAAATGGAAGTTAGCCACTTGGCCAAAGGAGCCTTTTCAGGTTTGTCGGACCTCCTAGTCAGAGGAATCACTCCGTAAACTAACCTTGACCACCGATATTGAGTTCTTACTTCGTCATAGACGTTGACCGCTTGATCAGAGGAATCACCCAGTAAAAGGACGTTTACAATCTGATCAGAAGACTCACCCTTTAAGGGGATGTTCACTAACTGATCAGAGGAATCACCCCTTAAAGGGGACGTTTACGATCAAATCAGAGGAATCACCCCTTAAAGGAACGTTTACCATCTGATGAGAGGAATCACTCTGCAAAGGGATGTTTACAATCTGGTCGGGGGAATCACATTTTCTGATGACGATAACCAGTAAGTAGCGTAGACATTTAATCTGAAGGCTCTACATTTTGCTGTCATTTGGGGCTAGGGAGTGTCCACACGTTCTGCGACACGTAATGTTTCTAATTAATTATTCGTAAAGCTTTAGTGCATCGTTGATTTATTAACTGTAAGTACCCACCGGTGCACAAAGAAACAGTTTTTTGCTTACTGAAAAACGCGCACAAATTTGATCAATAAAAGCCAACAGGGGACTCATAAATTACCGTGGTCCGTTCTTATTTCTCAACATCATTTAACAGTATACAGAATTAACAATTTTATCACCCTCGAGCAAAAAGGTCGCTGAAACTGCCATAATCGAAAGTTCCCATGGCCGCACCAAGAATCCGTTCTGTTTTAATCAGCAGAACCCTTGTAAATATTGCTGGTCCATGCTGGTCAAACAGATGGAAAGCTCAGAAATTAACACAGAGTAAACAAATGGGAAAGCGGTCCGTCCCCAAAGTGTCAACTGTTTCATGATCACACAGATCAATACCCATGCCGACTTCGGAAATGGAAAAGTTTTCTTTCTTACTTACTTTTATATTTTTGTAAGGATATTTTTGGGCCATAATGTAGCCATTATTGTGGTGGTCAGGACATCCTAACTCCAGAAATAATTCCCGGACTTCACTGCGCAAATCAGAATCCATTTAGACCATATTATTATGGTTCAAGTTGTCACATTCTTGTTCTCTGTGTGTGTTTTGATTTATGTTCTATCTGATGTTATGACATTTTGACACTAGAATGAAATGTTTTGTTTTTTTTTTGTTGGGGGGGGGGGGCGTAATCTGCCCAGTAAAGAGAGTGAACGAAAGAGAGAGGGAGGGAAAGAGACCGAGAGGGAGGGAGAGAGAGAGAGAGAGAGAGAGAGAGAGAGAGAGAGAATGGGAGTGACAGAGGCAGGCAGACTGAGAGAGACGAAGGGACAGAGTGAGAAGAGAGAGAAAGAGAGAGAAAGACCGAGAGTGAGAGATAGAAAGAACGAGGAGCCAGAAAAAGAGAGAAGGAACGAGAGGTGGAAGAATGAAAGAGGTGGGAAAAGATAGGATAAGCGAGAGAGCAAGAGAATGAGAGAAAGAGAGAGGAGGGAGAGAGAGAGAGAGAGAGAGAGAGAGAAAGAGAGAGAGAGAGAGAGAGGAGGGAGAGAAATTCTATGTATGCTTGTGTATATGTGGGAGAGAGACAGCGAGAGTGTGAGAGACTGATAGATAAATACAGAGAGAGAAAGACAGAGGGAGAGACAAAGAGAGAGAGACATGGGATTCCTAGCCACCCACGCTGAAGACCCCTGCTGGACAAGGACACTGGTCATCCAATGATGCCGAGCTGAGACCCCACAGATTTGAATAGTCCTTCTGTCTGTTTACCCTGGCTAAAGAAGATATTACATAAACCAGTTCCCTCTACCGTGGTAATTTCCTCATTATCATATATACAAGGTTTTTGATCATTCACACAGCTGTATGGGGAGACTCAGTATAACACATAGACACGCGTTACACGAAAACGCAGTGTTGGATATATAGGTAGATAGATACATACATAGATAGACAGTTAGATAGATAGATATAGGGATAGACCTATTATTATTTATCCTTCCACCCATTCGTCCGTCCGGTCCGTCAGTCCATCTATCTATCTATCTATCTATCTATCTATCTATCTATCTATCTATACAAAATATAGTCACAGTTTACTGTTTCATACTTTACCTGATTATCCACAATGAAATAAAATCGATGTCCATTCATATTGAGACATGTGATAAGCCGATCATTACTGATAAAAACAATATTAAAATCCAGCATCCACTAATCTGACGTGTTTCATTAACACAGTCATCTTTTGCCTTAACAGTTATTACTGACGAAGTGGCACGTTTGAAGATGTACTTTGTGATCTGTACATCTTTGTGGTACTGGGTTATACTAGAGTTAGGTTTATTGCCTCCCATGAGATATCCAGTAAATTAACGCATTTACTCATAATGTAAAAGTAGGGACGTTGTGTTACATATGCCCCGATCTGCACTTGGTACCTGTTGCACCAAGAAAGAGGTCAGTTGTGCACGAGCCTGACGTCGAGGGAGATTGGTGTCTTATGAATAATTTATGTACTTTATTGTGTTGTGGTTGAACGAGCGGGAGCTTCAAAAGTCTCATTGCCTGACTGTCATTCCGGTCCTGCTGAAATTTTCGTCCACAATGTGTGTTCACATCCTAATGCAAATCTATACTATATATATTTGTGGACTTGAGATTTTTCGTTGCAAAGGGCTTCTAAACCACTCAACACTCAGACTTCAAACTTTATATGGTGCATCAGAATGGATGTAGGTGTGCACAGTTTTTAATAGAAGTTTCAAATCGGTGTAGCTTTTTTTATTGGAAATTTATTGTTTCCCCAATTTTAGATGTATTTCAAGTCATGGTTCGCCATTTTAAGGTTTCATTGAATCTGCGCATGCGCATTATGTTTGTTTCGAAGTTGAATTGAAAGACAGCGAAAGTGCAAAATCCCTACCAGACATGAGTGCGCTGTGTGCTGGTGCGCATGAAATCTGTTGTAAGGCTTTAGGATATGGGAAGTTTTCTAGACCGAAGAGAGAGAGAGAGAGAGATAGAACGGTGGGTTCACAGGTTTACCCGGATAATGCCGGGTGCCTCAGCTTTTCTTATATAATTAAAAAAAAGAAGGTGCGGAATTTTAAACAAGAGCTACCGCCGCTCTCACAGCTCAAATTTTGGGTGAAATAGGTTTCGTCCTCCTGACCTGTAGAAGGTGCTTTTTCTTTTTTCAATTTGGAGACGATACGGAGGAGAAAAACATTTTTTTTAGTTATGTTTGTGTCGCTAATTTCGCCTTGCAATCCATTATTTTCCATGGACACATGTCGTTGTCACTTGCTGTGACATGTTCACTATGAAACACATCGACCCCTACGAAAATTATTGCCATTCTGCTCTGTGGTTGACATGTTGTTTCTGTAGAGCACTTTAAATGGATATGCGCTATAAATGCTATACATTATTATTATTATTATTATTATTTTAATGGAAGTGTATATCCGTACAACATGTTGTATGGATATGGACAGTGCATTATCCGTACAACATGTTTACAAAAAGCGCGACTGGTGAAGGTTTACTGAAACAAAACTTGGTATGGTGTTCACGAATCTAAAGTGACAACACATGGAATAGTCAGATTGACCTGGGGGTGGGAGGGTCTAGTCAGTTTGTATCAATGGGCGGTAGTCAGATTGACTAATCGGGCGAAAAGGGGCTGGGGTAGCCATTGATGATCGACGTACACTCAAGTATATTATTATCGCAGATCACGCAATCTCCGAGCAGAGTCGGATTGTTTTGCTACTAAGCCGATTCATATTTTTAAAAACCTCTGCAAATTAACAAGGTCAGTAATATAGTATTCCGGTGTGTGTTCTATGTCATCGAATTGTGTGCTTTGTACGGATATGCACTGTCCATACAACATGTTGTACGGTTATGCGCTTCCCATTTTATTAGCATCTGACGGGATGTGTTGGGCATAAAGGTGCAAAAGGTGTGCAGAATGAAGTCTCTAAAGATAAACAAATCAGCAACAACAAAATTACCCTCAAGGAGCGGGCAAAGCGAAGCAGCTCCAGTCTGATCACCCAGAATTGAAACTAATAAACAGATTTTTCCCGGGCAGCGCGGGGGGGGGGGGACCAGAGCTAATATCCCGGGCAGGGCGGGGGGACCAGAGCTAGTATCCCGGGCAGGGCGGGGGGTCCAGAGCTAGTATCCCGGGCAGGGCGGGGGGACCAGAGCTAGTATCCCGGGCAGGGCGGGGGACCAGAGCTAGTATCCCGGGCAGGGCGGGGGGTCCAGAGCTAGTATCCCGGGCAGGGCGGGGGGACCAGAGCTAGTATCCCGGGCAGGGCGGGGGGTCCAGAGCTAGTATCCCGGGCAGGGCGGGGGGACCAGAGCTAGTATCCCGGGCAGGGCGGGGGGACCAGAGTTAATATCCCGGGCAGGGCGGGGACCAGAGCTAGTATCCCGGGCAGGGCGGGGGGTCCAGAGTTAATATCCCGGGCAGGGCGGGGGACCAGAGCTAGTATCCCGGGCAGGGCGGGGGACCAGAGCTAGTATCCCGGGTAGGGCGGGGGACCACTGTGACTACCATTATCCCTGGCAGGACCATGGATCACAACTTATATATAACGAGGGGTGCCTGCACAAAGATCGTATCGCCAGGTTTGTAAATTTTCCAGGAGAGCGAATTGAAAGTTTGACATGAAGTATCAAATGCTTGCTAGGACCTTTTAATTCTCAGCAACAATTAGCCCAATTAATTCGATACTGGAATTAGCATGATGTCAAACTTTAGCACTTACCAAAGCGAAACAGAATGTGCCAAAAAAAAAATTTTTTAAATGTAACACTTTCGAGTTGCCGTGTTTTGCTCAGGCACCCCTCGATAATAAAAATTGAATGCTGAAAAGCCCTATGGCGACTCTACAGATTTTCTGTATTAGAATTAGTTGAATATTAAACACCAAGACTAGGCGCACAGCAATGATTTTTTAGTTGCCCAATCCCAGAAACTATTTAATTACCGGAATATAACAAACGGTGGTCCAGTTCGTAGCGCAAACGGGTGATTTTTTTCATCTCTAAAGTGAATGGTAACATTTTAGTAATTGTTAACTAAACAGTTTCTCAGATAGGGTAACGAAAGAGTCACTCCTCTGCGCCTTGTCTTACTGGTCGCCCTATTACTTAAACTTATAAAATTCCTTACACATTACCAGAGAGCCTACAATAACTTCGAGCTCTCTGACATTATGACACGGAGAAATAATATCGAACCAATCTGTACATTTTAATATTGCTAATGTAAGTCTCTTTCAGACCGAACTAATCTGAATTAAAGTTGGTTTTTCCAGTCTTCTGTAGTTCAAACTAATGACGTTTTGAACCTTGAGCACGTTTCTTCTTAATGTGGTTCAGAAAATGGACATGTCTCCCTCATTATGGCGTGAGCACCCCATCTGACTTCACCCCGGGTGGAGGACGGAAGGGAAGTAATGGGCACACCGGCTTCTCAAAACGAGAAAATGCGGAGTCCATCCACGGAGCAAGATACCGACGCGGACAAGCAGGATGGATAGAGGAGAATGCAAATTAAAAACAAGAACGATAATTATGCTTATTGTTACCAATTACACAAGGATTTCACTGTTAATTCTTTTTCAGTGGCGTATGTCCATTGTCTTTCATCAGCCTAATGGTTAGCATGGCATTAACGACCGATGATTACATTGATTTTCATGTCCACCTGGCCACAGTTGGTAGAGGACTGATTTTAATTAATCTATTCTTATGAGGGCAAAATGAGAATTCTATAAATAATTTTCTACACAACACAAACATGGTGGATTTAATATCTCTGCTGCCACATGTGGACGTTAAAAGTATGACTATTCAGAGTTAAAAGGTGTATTAATTATCTAAATCATGTCGAGTATGGACGGTCTCTCGTATTGTATAAACTTTTATAGGTTCCTAACTTTATGTTACGATTTGACTATGTGTATGTGTGTGTCTTTGTGTGTGTGTGTCTTTCTCTCTGTGAGTGTGTGTGTCTCTCTCTTTGTCTCTCTCTCTCTCTCTCTCTCTCTGTGTGAGCGTGTGTCTCTCTTTCTCTCTGTCTGTTTCTCTCTTTTTTGTCTCTCTCCTTGTCTCCCCCTCTCTCTTTCTCTCTCTCTTTCCCTCTCCTCCTCCTCTCTCTCTCTCTCTCTCTCTCTCTCTCTCTCTCTCTCTCTCTCTCTCTCTCTCTCTCTTTGCGTGCGTTTCTCTCTAAATTTGTAGATCTGGAAGTTTTTTTGTTTTTTTGTTTATAAATGGCAGCTTTAACTCTGTAGTAATCGTTGAATATCTAGCTGAATGCCTTAAATCTCACCACCTTGAAGATCAAGCAGAGCCACGCAAAGGGAAATATAAGATAACAAGAACAACACACTACCAAACCAAAGTCAAAATTGGGCAAAAAGAAAAAGTTTGTATGTTGCAAAACCCCGCGTGAGAAATAAAACCCAAGCGATACAAAGCAAACTAAAGAGAAGACAGAAAATACACGAAATTTTCGGCTTTCGCCTTTTGTATTTGTATTTGTATTTGTATTTGTATTTGTATAACTCTTTAATCCCATTTGGGAAATTTTGCCTTTGTGCCATTGCAGCCCAGTTATAACTGGAGCAGGCACGTCGTCGCCACAGTGCAGCGCCGGTCGGCGTTTTTTTTTTTTTTTTTTGGGGGGGGGGGGGGAGATGAGGGGGGAGGGGGAGGGAAAAAAAAAAAACGAACAATAAAAGATTTCAACAAGAAGGAAGTGAAACAGTTTACTTAGCTGCGAGTTCTTGCAACATACATCCGTTTCTTTTTGCCCAATTTTGACTTTGCTTATAGCCCTGCTGCGACCCCACCGTTTTTCTGTGGTTTTTATGATATTTCGTGAACAGTATCAAACCAGCCAACAAACTCATTGTAACATGATAGTAATAACAGTGACAATCTGAGGTGAGACAATCGTAAAAACTGTTGGAAAAAGAAACACGAGAACAGTAAAGTAAAGCCACCCCACTAATTAACACAACAACAACAATAATTGTGACGATTTGAGTAGAAACGTACGTCATTTAAATGTCAACCAGTTCCTCCAAGCTGGTCTATTTACCCTTGGATTCACTGCAGGCTCCAAACACTCTACAAAGTGTGCGAGGGACAGAAACAATGTTTGGTAGGAGACAAGTTGGTCTAGAGGCAAGGTGCTCGCTTCTCATGCCGAAAGTAACGGATTCAGTTCAAGGTCTGGGCAGGCATATTGGAGTTTTTGGAGGAAAAATTCCTGTCCCTAATCCCATGGTAGGTAGGATCGAGCACCTAGTCTTCTGGGATAAGGACCAAAACCTCGGATGGCCCGTGTGCACATTGTACACGTTTGAGATACCTTAGCAGTTCGAAATCGAGAAGAGTTGGCCGAAAAGGCTGCTGTCCGGGTCAAATCACACACACACACACACACACACACCCACACACACACACACACACACACACACACACATAAACCCTACCATAAAAACATTAATAAGAAAAATAAAAACAAGATCGGTGAGGTGTAAATAATTGGAGCAGCAAAAACTCCTTAAAACCACTAAAATGTTGGTTATGAGCCCGAAGAACGCGTAAGAGAAGTCTTCCTTTTTTACGAACCCAACACCAGTTTGCAAGAAAGCAGCCACGAGAAACAATAAACACACCAAAAACATCATTAACTACAAAAACAAACATTCAGTTCAATTTAAATCTGTTCCATGGGCTCGAAACACGCGAACTTTGAATTTGCACGGTATTTTGACAAGGAGTCATTTCGTTCACTTGCCTGGAAATGTAAGCATGCAATTATCCCGATAATTAACTGGCCCACCAGTAATTTGTTTCTCAACACATTTTTACAAAAATTGAATTTGACTTGCGAAATGATGTTCAATTCTGAGACACGTGCCAATTCGTGGACAGGAAATGAGTTTCCACGAGTGGAGTGGGAAGATAATAGAAAATGAAGGATGAGTCTGCTGTCAAACAGGTTGTTCTTGTGGACTTGCCACTCTGTCTTCTTTTTTTAATCGTGGCTTCCAGTCAGTGGTGGCTTTCTGGAGGAAAACCAAACAAGGTTAGGGGCCATCCATGTAGGAGCTATGCTCGAAAGGGGGAGGGAGGGAGCGCTGCCCCCAGAGTACGGAAAAGCGTATGGAGGAGGGGGGGGGGGGTTCTGGGGAGAGTACTGGGGCTTTTCAACTATGGTAATGAGTTGAAAAATTTGCATTTGTTTACATTTTTGGGACATAATATAAAAGCCGTTTTCTTAATGTGAAACAGTCAAATATTCAACTGAAAAATGCCATATGAAGTCTCAAGAACATCACGATCTTGTCGTGGACATTCAACATTCTGATGGCCGTACGCTCGTAGGGGGAGAGGGAAGGGGAGGTGGAGGTCTGAATTTGACGCCAAGAGTTTGAAAAGCGAGCTGGGGTAGGGGTGGGAGGGAGTAAAGCCTGCCGAAATTGAGCATACGTACTCTATGGATGGCCCCTTTCGTTATAATTGTAGAGTGTTTACCAATGTCTTTTCTTTCACCAGAATGTAATTGGACTTTGTCCGGTTTCTAATAATAAACGTAGCTCCCAGTGGACCCCTATAGGGTTCAGAAATGTCAACTTGAAGTACATGTAAGTTAAAGTTTTACGAAACACTTCTGTAGATTCGTAAATACAATTATTCTAATTTCGGTAACAGAAATTCTAAGGTCTTTGATTACAAAGGTCATTATCGATTCGATAGATTTGCAAGGCAGGGGTAATTTATCTTTTGACATAACCGCATTTGCTGAAGAAGTGGTAAACAGAAAATGGAAATGAAATTGTCTTTTCTTAATGAGTTGTCTTACTTGTTCCCAAAATAGAAGTCCTGAAATATTGGCAGTCAAATTTGTAATCTGGGCTATCGTTTTAGTTTCTACAGGAATGGCACAGAAAGGGTTACTTTCAGATATTGAGCGATCAAAATGTGGGTATTTCCTGATAGCGGAGACACAGAAAACCGAGACGAACTCTGAAAAAGTGTAGCTCCACAAATTGAGCGCCTATAAATACGGTGAGGACTTCTCTTTTTCGTTCAGCTATGAAGGGGTGTGGTGCGAATTGTTGCATTGTTGACATCGATGATACGCGCGCAAATCGACGGACGGAATAGGACGAAGTGATCCGACTCAGTATTTTGTGTCTCGGCTAATAGTCAGTGTTTTATATCCTTCTCCCATCCCTTCTCATTTCCACCCCCTTCCCCTCCCCCGGCATCCTCGGTGTTGCAGCACATTATTTACTGGAAGTGTTTCATTATCCCTGAGCATTTTCCGTACTCGTTGTTCTGAGTTATAACGACAGTGACAGCACAGACAGAAGTATTATATTACTTACAATTTACCTATACTTTGAATTTACCCCTTCTTTGAAATGCTTATTTAAATGAAATGTTCAGTTTGTTCTTAACTAATGGGTTTGCATATTACAGCAGTTTATTGCCATTTTTCCTATAAATCAGGTCACTGACCGCATAAAACTATGCTGGACATCTTCAGTAATAGGGTCATTCCATGTCACGGAAGTTACATTTCAGATAACATTTTGCTATTTCTAAATCAAATAACACAAACAAAATCATAGAATCTTTCTTACCCAGTCTTGTACACACACACACAAGCATACACAATTACTAATGCACACACAAGGACTATGGAAACAAAAGACCTCATTTTAGGGGTGTCAAATCATCTCGATTAGGCATCTCATAAATTAAGTCAGAGATTTTAAAGTTTTAAAAAATTTGAACCAAATGTAAAAATCCCGTGAATCCAAAAAAAAAGAAATTAACAATACTCAATTGTTTCCTGTAGAACATCCAATGACTAAAATGACTTGGGGACAAGGTGGTCTAGAGGCAAGGTGCTCGCCTCTCATGCCAAGGGTCCCGGGTTCTAAACCCGGGCAGTGCAGGCATGTTGGAAATTGGATTTTTCTCATATTTTCAAGTCCCTGGTCCTATTGGGGGGTAGGATCGAGTACCTAGTCTTCTCGGATAAGGACGAAAAAATTCGGAGGGCCCGTGTGCACGTTGCGCACGTTAAAGATACCTTGGCAGTTGGAAATCGTAAAGAGCAGGCCGAAAGGCCGCTGCCCGGGCAAAATTGAAAATTGAAATTAATAGATTAAAATTTATCCATATCACCCCCCCCCCCCCGCCCCCCACCAGCAACAACAAAATCATATATATATTGTTATTAATAAATATTCAAATATTATTTGAGTTGTGTGTTCTGTGAACTGATGTGAGTTGTGAACTGCTGTGAGTTGTGAACTATTGCTAGTTGTGAACTGCGCCTAACAGGCTGCGTTACAATTTGCTCTGAGATAGAGAGAGAGAATGAGCGAGACAGGGAGAGAGAAAGAAGCAGTGCAGTGTGTTGAGCGCTTCGCAGGCAGCTCCATTCTGCTCTGTGGTTGACATGTTGTTTCTGTAAAGCGCATAGAGCATTTTAAATGGATATGCGCTATATAAATGCTATACATTATTATTATTACAACCGTGTGTCACTTAAATTACAATACTCTACAACTGATATAGCTTTCAAAGGGCTGAACATAATCTGATTCATTCTGTACCTCATTATTTGCCATCATGGTTTACCTTTGGATCTGAGATAGTTTCATATGCAATCAAGACATACATATGTGTTGTGCCACTTAAATTAGGCCTACGTAACAAGTTGATGGAAAACTCTTTCACTGTGACATTTAAAATACGTGTTGTTGACTTCGATATTTAGTTTCCTCTCATGGCTTTACATTGATACTTCACAGAGATTTAACGGAAATGCTTGATTATTAATTAGAAATAGAGTCCACAAATCTTCGAATTTACAGTGGTCTGCATTATTTTATGTAAAAATTATGTACACAACTAAGGAATCAAAGATGCATAGAAAAGATGTAAGATGTAGCAATATGTGATGATTTTGGACACTCACATCATTATTTTACACATCCAAACTAAAAAAGTCAATAACATGTGAAAATAAACTTTGTGAAAAAAAACAAAATTCACCCTCTGAATGGAAATTGGCCAATACATCTCTCTTGACGCGTGCTCTTGATTCTTTTGTTAAAAGCTGTTCCAGATAGTGTGTTATGATATTAAATTACCAAATGTTACATGCAATGACATATTCCTGGCGGGCATAAATTAACACGGAGTTGTAAAAATAAGCTTATATTACGTGTCAAGTGATCATTTAGCCCCACTTTGAGCTTCACATAATGGTCTCATGTTTCTGTTTACACCATGTTGGGACATTGACACCGGCTTGTGGGCCAGGCCGTTATCCCCACAGAAACCTGGCATAAATAACACATAAGTTGATTGCGCTCTTCAGAGAGAAGAGTCAGAGAACTTTTATCGGCCAGGTTGGCTGACGAAATGTTTTATGCAGATAATCTACCTACCTATCTATCTATCTATCTATCTATCTATCTATCTATCTATCTATCTATCTATCTATCTATCTATCTATCTATCTATCTATTTATCTATCTATCTATCCATCTATCTATCTATCTATCTATCTATCTATCTATCTATCTATCTATCTATCTGTGTGTCTGTCTATCTGCCTATCAACAAATTGACCTACCTTCTCACCTACCAACCCCCCCTGCCTGCTGACCGACCGACCAACCGACCAATTTCTCTGTCTGTCTGTGAATCTATCTATCTATCAATGTCTCGTCTGTCTGTCTAGCAGTGCTTTGAATCTGAAAGACAAGGACTATACAAGATGAGACCATCAATGCGATTACACAGACAACGAGGTAAGCTTGGCATGAATCCGCTGAGAAACTGGCTGATGCTAATGGCATCACGTCCGATCTCTTGCACCGTGAGTCAATGGATGCCAGGCATAGACAAACACCATAGCTGTCACACATTGCACAGGGGATTCTCCGGGCTAAATGGACTATTCATTAGGTGTTCTGATAACACGGGATTACTCGTTGGACCGCAGTTCTTGCAATATGACACACGCCGTCTAACACTGATAGGTTAATAATGTCTTTGTCCATCCAGTGGCGTGCCACTTTCTAGAGCTGATAATAAATACATTTCAGCAAAATTGAAAGCTAAATTGCCAATCCTTAAATCGAATGACAAACTACTTATATTTAATCTGGTCATGGCTTTTTGACTGTTTAACGTGAATTTAAGAAGCTTTTACTAACAATTGCGATTTATCAGCTGTACTGAATTACTGAAGATCATTTTGTGAACAAAACATTATTTTCAATTGATTGCCGCTAGGGCAGGGGTGCTCAGCCAGTCGATCGCGATCTACCGGTCGATATTAAAGTGCTTGGCAGTCGATCGCGGGATGAATGTACGGACACACCCGCGAGGTATATAATATATTTTTATTAAGGTGAAAAGGTCTTATTAAAATAAAATATGTTTTTGGTTCACTGGTTTTTGGTATCTAAGATTCTAAGTTGTATGTTAAAGTGAATAATGCCAATAGGCACTCCAGCATAGGTTCAGTTTCTTTTATTTTTTGTTTCAGGGCTTGGCCAGACTGGTAGATCTCCAAAGCCTGGGAAATGTAAACGTAGATCCTATGTCAATAAAGGTTGAGCACAGCTGCTCTAGGGAATATCCACACTGATACCCAGAGAAATCTTTGCCTTAAATTCAGCATACTTGTCATAATGACATCAATGTCTTATCATCTGCGGGTGGTTCGTGGACGCCACTGGTAGAGTCTCCTTGTCTCCTGTCGTACTGTTATATTCTGTCTATGGACGTGTTTTTCCTAGCACAGCGTGGCACAGACTAATAAATTAATCAGACTGGAAACACGAGCTTGGGACTGTGTCGTTTTTTTACGGAATTTCCCGAGCGACGACTGTATAACCAAGATTCTAGTTCTATCTGCAGTAGAAATTTTTTTTTATTTGTCAAGATTGGTTGTACATGTATTAATTTCTTGGCGCGGAACCAAACTTCCGCGTTCAGCAGGCGCGTCAAAATGGTGTCATTCAAAATTGTAGCTATGCTGAAGCGTCGGTCGTTACCGTAAACCTAATGTGGCGGATGGTTCATGACCTTTCGCTGTTTTGTGACGTCACACAATGGGATCATCCAGTCTGGGTATTTTATTAGTCTGTGCAGCGTGGCGAGTCTTGGGTCGACGTACTTTCACCAGTCTCAAGCTCAAAGTATCATTATCTAATATCTAGTTTACTTAATTGGTTAGAAAAAAACAAAAACTGTTTCTTTTGAATTTATAATCTTAGGGGTAATAATTAGATTTTTATTTACGGTATTGAAATAGATAATCTTTGATTTCTCTGAGCCAAGACTTTCTCTTTATTCCTGTGGGCTTTACCCTGCGGGAGTTCTCTGGGGTTCTTCCTATTTAAAAATTAATGAGGCCGAAAGTCAAGTGGGTCTTTGAATAAGGGTTTCCATTTCTGGACACACCCGGAAATAGATTTTGTGATTTCGTGATTTCGTTTACAATATCTCACGAGCACTGGTCTTGAAGTTAGGCTTGACTACATGATAATGTGTTTTGTTGACTTTTTCCGCCAGTAGAAAATTTTAATAAAAGGCTTGAACAAAGGGTGAATTAAAAAAAAAATGAAAAACGTCCTGGGATAAGAAAAGTAAACTATTTCCACAAAAATTCCAATGGGGATAAAATCGCTGGTTGAAATGCTCAATTACGCCGCCCAATGTGCTATATAATAAATCGTCATACAATGCTCAACCCTCACTGTGGGTCCAAGTAATTTTACACATTTGAAGAAGTCGAAGTTGAATGACCTCAAGTGGAACCAGCCCAGTTGCCCCCCAGCCTGTGGCAATTCACACAATACGACCAACGTAAGTTAACCAAGAAACACATAATTATTATCTACGCAGACCCTCAATGTGGGTCCAAGTAAATTTCAACATTTGAAAAAAATTGTGAATCAACCCAGTCCCACCCCAACCTGTGGCAATAATTTCACACGTTATGACCTAGTTTAGTTAATAAAGAAAGACATATCTACGCACATCGTCACTAAGGGTCCAAGTAATTTTGTGTGACGTCAAGTGCGACCAACCCGGTTCCCCCCAACCTGTCGCAATTCACACGATATGACATAGTTTAATTTTCATAAAATACACATATCTGCTCACGCCTGTTCCCAAACACAGCGCCAAGTTAGAATTTTCTAAACCTATGTTAACTAAATTGAAAAAAAATAAATCTTTTTTAAGAGCCTCAGCTTAGAGCTGTTGGCCCCGAATTTGGACTGAACTACTTCATCACTTTCAACCTCTCCATGCCTCTCTCCCTGTCTTTCCAAGTGGCTCAGCAGAATACAGAGCTGACTGGTTTAATTAAAGCAAACTGCAATCTACCAGTTCAATCGTGCCCAAATTGATCGACTAGGGTAAATGGTTGACGGTTAAGGAGGCTACAGGTGACACTGATAAGCTTTTGTCAGGACATATCACATTCCTTCTTGTTGTCATTCCAGTCTCTGCGCCTCGATGTTAATGTTTCCTTGTGTCTCTACATGACTCTTCAGGTCTTCCAGCTCTCCTCAACATTTCTAAGGCACGGTAAAATCTGTTCCACGCATATAAGAGCATAGTGTGAATTAGGTAGATAGATCGATAGACAGATAGATAGATAAATAGATAAATAAATAAATAGACAGATAGATAGATAGATAGATAGATAGATAGATAGATAGATAGATAGATAGATAGATAGATAGATAGATAGATAGATAGATAGATAGACAGATAGATAGATAGATAGACAGATAGATAGATAGACAGATAGATAGATAGATAGATAGATAGATAGATAGATAGATAGATAGATAGATAGATAGATAGATAGATAGATAGATAGATAGATAGATAGATAGATAGATAAATGGATAGATAGATAGATAGATAGATAGACAGATAGATAGATAGATAGATAGATAGATAGATAGATAGATAGATAGACAGATAGATAGATAGATAGATAGATAGATAGATAGATAGATAGATAGATAGATAGATAGATAGATAGATAAATGGATAGATAGATAGATAGATAGATAGATAGATAGATAGATAGATAGATAGATAGATAGATAGATAAATGGATAGATAGATAGATAGATAGATAGATAGATAGATAGATAGATAGATAGATAGATAGATAGATAGATAGATAGATAGATAGATAGATAGATAGATGGATGGATGGACGGATGGATGGATAGATAGATAGATAGATAGATAGATAGATAGATAGATAGATAGATAGATAGAGAGAGAGAGAGATAGATAGATAGATCGGCAAGAAAGAGGTGCTTTATAATAAACCACCCATCCATCCATCCATCTGAATACGCCCACTGATCAGAGGTGAAGAGCTCTTACTGTGTAATTCCTGTGTCATTATCGACAGCTTAATCTAAAATTCTGCTTCCCTGTGTGTGAAGAGGCCCTGGAAACAACTAGTAATGAAAAATACAAAACTAAACATAATGAGGAATGACGAAATGCTTACGGTACATTAAAATATTTTGCAAATCTGGTGGACATTGTAGGAAATGTCTATGGTACTTTGTGGAGATCAGTATTACTTTCTATGAATACAGAAGTACTGGTTATTCAATTACATGCATAAAGCTGCTTGTGCCTTCTGCCCACATAATTAAAGGGGTTAGAATAATAAAAAAAAAAACAACAAGCAAACTTCAATGAGTAAACCATTTATTTGAGTAAAGAAAAAAGCTACAAGATTTAACCATCACAATCCATTTCAGATAATTGTAAGGTAACAAGATATTCCTGTGTTCTAATTTTAGCGGCCAGCACGTCAAATAGTTTTAAATCAGACGGAAGGAAGTAATGACGTCACAAGTCATGTCCTCAGATCAGAGGCGAGCAGTCAGCGACACAAAGAAAACTCAATAAACCCAAATTTCCCCACCATTTGGAGCCTCCAAACGTAAAGAAAAAAGAAAGAAAAAGAAGCTTCTGCGGCCCAAAAGAATTCATCTTCAAAACTTCACGCAAATTCGAGCTCTAGGAGTCAGTATGTTTTGCGAAAACATAGACAAAAGCACATTCGCGTTTATTTACACATAGAGAGTCCCCAGGGAAATGAATACACAAAATTTTTTCAAGATAACTTTGTCCCTTGCTAAAACCCAGTTTCCAAATTTGGCATTGTTTTCAAACCATTTTGCCGTAACTAACTTTTCTCATCTAAACTGCAACAATAGGCAAAGCGATAGCCTCAAAACTGTACATCAAAATAGGTAGCAGATGACTTACGTGAACACTAAGGAGGTTAATGAATACATCAATAAGTAATTACCTAATTAGTGCTTTTGTTTGACAAGTTACTGTTCCATTTATAAGGAGATTCCCTTCGTGATTAGACCCTGTCGTTTCAGCGTACATTTGTTTCTTCGTTTGTTGATGGTATCAATCGCATGAATGCTACTCATTTGAATCTGTATTTTCATGATACGTTTTCCTCGCCGACCCCTTCTCTCTTTCAGATCCCTTCCAGCTAAACTAATTCCAATTTAAAACAACAACAACAACAACAACAAACAAACAAACAAAGTAACACCTTATAATCCTTTGAAAAATAAGAGAAAATTAAAAATAAAAACCAAGTACCAAATTACGGTAAGCTCTCTATGAGAAATGAACTCGTTTCGTGAGGAATAATTCGAGCAATTCAGAAAACAGCCAGTTTAGTGACAAAAATGTTATCTGAGGCCCTAGATTATCGGTTACATTATTGCCATTTTCAGGCTTTCATAGTTATTTTGTTTGAACGGAAACTCTCAGAGATGAAAGAAAAATGGATAACTGATTTGAGCTAAAAAATCGCAAGATCAATATTTTGGAACCATTGAGCAAACCGCCAGTTTTTCCTGACAAAAGTATTATCTAAGGCCTTGGGTAGTCGTTTGCATCATGGCCATTTTAGGCTATTCATAATTGTTTGTTTGAGCTGAAGCTCTCAGACATGAAAGAAAAATGAGCTAATGATTGATTTTAAACAATCTCAAAATCAATATTTTAAAACAAATGTGGATTTTTCACACCGCCCCCACCCCCCCCCCTTTCACTGACTCACTTAGTGTTTTCCTCAGATGTTCTTAATATTCATTCTGAAAGTCAAAGATCAGCACTAACGCTTTGAGAAAACACTGTGAGATATAGAGAAATGCCAAAGTCTTGAAAATTTAGAAACAACTGGGTGTGTGTAATTTTCGTGCACCACTTGAATTGAGTGCGTTTTTTGTTTGAACCGCTGACAGCGGCTTGTGGGTGTGCATCAGTTAAGAAGGATAAAAAAAAAAAAAGTTTAACATTTGGGCATCGAAAAAAGTAAAGTCAAAGAAAGAAGACCAGTGTACTTGATCGTGTGTTGCTGAGGGAAATCGCGACATTACTTCTTGTTAGTTCTGTCTCCATAATCTGAAAAACTGGAGATCTTTGGTAGAAGAAGTTTAATAAAATGCACACCGACATTTGTTTACAATGCAAAATGGCACTAACCGAATTGTGTCACAGTGTCGATTTATTCTCATTCCTAACCATAAACTAAAGCCCGAAAGGTTTAACCTCGCATTTCTCACTTGTGAAAAAATTCGATTTGGATTCAAGCCAGGAAAAAAAAATTGGGGGGGGGGGGGGGGGAAATAGGGGTGGGGGAGGATAGGGTTGGGGGGGGGTAGGGTGGGGGGGAAAGGGGTGGGGGGGGGGGGTAGGGTGGGGGGGAAAGGGGTGGGGGGGGGGGTAGGGTGGGGGGGAAAGGGGTGGGGGGGTAGGGGTGGGGGATAGGGTGGGGGGGAATAGGGGTGGGGGGGATAGGGGTGGGGGGAATAGGGGTGGGGGGATAGGGGTGGGGGGTTAGGGGTGGGGGGGGGGGAATAGGGGTGGGGGGAATAGGGGTGGGGGGGGGTAGGGTGGGGGGGAAAGGGGTGGGGGGGGGGGTAGGGTGGGGGGGAAAGGGGTGGGGGGGTAGGGGTGGGGGATAGGGTGGGGGGGATAGGGGTGGGGGGAATAGGGGTGGGGGGATAGGGGTGGGGGGTTAGGGGTGGGGGGGGAATAGGGGTGGGGGGGAAAGGGGTGGGGGGGGGTAGGGTGGGGGGGAAAGGGGTGGGGGGGGTAGGGTGGGGGGGAAAGGGGTGGGGGGGTAGGGGTGGGGGATAGGGTGGGGGGGAATAGGGGTGGGGGGATAGGGGTGGGGGGGATAGGGGTGGGGGGAATAGGGGTGGGGGGTTAGGGGTGGGGGGGGGAATAGGGGTGGGGGGAATAGGGGTGGGGGGAATAGGGGTGGGGGGAATAGGGGTGGGGGGATAGGGGTGGGGGGAATAGGGGTGGGGGGAATAGGGGTGGGGGGATAGGGGTGGGGGGATAGGGGTGGGGGGATAGGGGTGGGGGGAATAGGGGTGGGGGGATAGGGGTGGGGGGGAATAGGGGTGGGGGGAATAGGGGTGGGGGGATAGGGGTGGGGCGATATGGGTGGGGGGGAATAGGGCTGGGGGGATAGGGGTGGGGGGGAATAGGGGTGGGGGGATAGGGGTGGGGGGATAGGGGTGGGGGATAGGGGTGGGGGGGATAGGGGTGGGGGGATAGGGGTGGGGGGATAGGGGTGGGGGGGAATAGGGGTGGGGGGAATAGGGGTGGGGGGAATAGGGGTGGGGGGAATAGGGGTGGGGGGGAATAGGGGTGGGGGGATAGGGGTGGGGGGGAATAGGGGTGGGGGGGGAATAAGGGTGGGGGGGAATAGGGGTGGGGGGGGAATAGGGGTGGGGGGGAATAGGGGTGGGGGGGAATATGGGTGGGGGGATAGGGGTGGGGGTGAATAGGGGTGGGGGGGGAATAGGGGTGGGGGGATAGGGGTGGGGGGGAATAGGGGTGGGGGGAATAGGGGTGGGGGGGGATAGGGGTGGGGGGGAATAGGGGTGGGGGGGAATAGGGGTGGGGGGGGGAATAGGGGTGGGGGGGGGAATAGGGGTGGGGGGGGGGGCTTTCGAAAGGTTAAGAACCATTACTCTTGAGACAGAAAAAGATCTGGTCTTTGGTAATTCAGACATGTGCAGACACTTTCCCAGGACGACAGACATCAGGTCATCGTTGGCTAAATGAATGGCTTGCTACTTTCAAAGGACAGACAAGACATGACGCGATGATTAATAAAGGATTGAACGTGTTCAGAATACAAACGGGCGACTGGCGTTTGGTTGGTAATGTAGTGATTGTCTCACGTAACTCAGATTGGGGGAATCTTGTAAAATCTTCTGGACTTGACTACATTTTGAATGTTAGCCCAATTTTCCATCCAGCCAGTAATTGGCTTTGACAATTTTTCAAAATGAAACCAATGAGAAACAAAATTGAAAAGGAATGCGTAACATGCACTGTGTATTAGGAAGAAACGTTTGATAATTCTGTACTAAATTTGAATGAGCATTGATCTGATTGGTCAAATTAATCTTCAAAAACGAGCGGTGCATCTGTATAGCACGATTTTGGAAAGTGTTTGTTTCCGCCGAATGGCCACAATAGGTCTTAGTATCGAATATTATCGGACTTTTTAAGATTTCTGGGATATACGATTACTTCACGACATGAGCCTGTTTATTGAGTTATGAAAATAATTATGTTTATGGAATAATGCGTTAGATGTGTGTACCACATTATGTATTCTTAACAAAAGATAACAAAGTGATTCTGATCTTATGTTATCGATCATATAAGAATGTTTCGCTGGCAAAATACCACAATAAGATTATGGGAAACTAGCAAAAAGTTCATACAATAAACCCACTGCAAGTATTTGACTGCATAGTCCAAACAGTCACTGAATACTTTCTCCCCCCCCCCCCCCCCACAGTCCGAAATAAAACTCTTGTATGTAGCTAATCAAAGCATCAGCAGTATTGCTGTTCTAATGAGAACATAGATTCCAAGTCTTGTTTGTATAGCTTCATGTTTCTTTGAACACTTGCCTCACATCAGTGGGGGTGATATGTTGACAGCTGTTACTATCTATGATCTAAAGCACCAGTAATATTTGCTGTTCTCGTGAGCAGGTAGATTCCAAGCCTTTTTCTTGTTTCTCTAGCTTCATGTTTCCTTAACACTTGCCTCACACTAATGGAGGGATCATTTGGCAGCTGTGTTCTATCTAAGATCCAACAAGGGAGTGGTGATCAACCTTTTGTCAGGCCATGCCCCTCTTTAGGCTCCACATTTGCTTTCATAGCCCCCCCCCCCCTCTTCCACCCCCCCCCCCCCCCTTGAAATCCTACTCAAACCCTAACACGTAAATTTCACAAGAAGACAGACAATACATAAATTATGATGTTAAACTTTGTAGCTGTGCTGATTATCTATACTATACCTAATTAATTGTGGACGAGATTTTTCGTTGCAAGAGACTTCTGAACCACTCAACACTCAAACTCCAAATTTTATATGGTGCATCAGAATGGATGTAAGGGTGCACCGTTTTTAATAGAAGTCTCAAATCTGTGTAGTTTCTTTAATTGGAAATTTATTGTTTCGCCATTATTTAGATCTATTTCGAGTCATGGTTCGCCATTTTAAGGTTTCGTTATCACTTCCTGCGTTGTGTTCACTATCAAACACACTAACCCGTGCGCAAATCATGCTGTTGTACGGGATGCGCAGGGTGTCAACTCACAAAGGCAGTGCAGTAAGACTTATTTAAAAACAAACAAACAAAAATAAAATAAACAAATAGGAACAGGCCAGATGAAGCAGGTCCATAATAACCACCCAGAACTGAAACCAATATTCAAACCGATTTATCCCGGGCAGGGCCGGGGACCTCAGCTAGTTCATTATAAAGAGAACTAATTCTTTATCAAATAGGCTTTCTCTGAAAGAAAACAAAAAGTTGCTAAAAATAAGCAATCCATGCAGTCTGGCACAATAAACAATGTCGTCTACAAATTTAAAAAGGGCAAAAAATGAGATCAACAGTTAATAATAATAATGATAATAACAATAATAATAACAATAATGATAATGATGTTACTAGACTTACCAGAGACACAGAATACCGAGATGCACCATTCCTTCTTTCACTATATATCCAAAACTTGCGCGAACAGTGTGTACTTCTCACGGAGCTCTGTGGTACTAGTCATTTTCGTTCAATAAAATTATAAAGGGGTGTGGTGCGAATTGATGTAATTATAGGCCCATTGCGAATGACGTCACAGAGTGTTTTTGTTTTGTACTTCCGACACCTAAAATGGCGGGTGGATCAGCTGACGAGTGTAATTTCGAGATATGTCTAAGCAGTTAAAATAACTGACGGTTGCATTGCAGTTGACTGTTATGTCAGGGGTAGAAAGGATGGATCCAAGCTGGTCAGATTCCCTACCATCCCTGTAATCAAAGGAAAGGAAGTGAAAGAATTGACCATGTGCGTGAACACACGTGTCATTGTTTACTGAAGTGAACTTTTTTTTTTAGCTCGCCGCCGATTGGTTCGCGACGCCTGAAGTGCTCACACTGCAAATCAGCTAACGAATCAATATCAATGCTACCATCGCCATGGTTATGCGTCGGTCTTGACAACTAAAATGGCCGTTATCCGCAATGGGCCTATTCTTGACATGGATGATCCGCGCGCAAGACGACGGACGGCACTTGGCGAATTGAACCGTCCTGGTGTCCTGTGTTTCGGGTCTTACTGTTAATTATAATAATAGACATTACCGAACATATCAGAAAGTGCTCACACGATCAATAATGTAATTAATAATATTATCTGCCTGCAGACCCCGAAAATAGCACGCATCCTGCATCAGGTGTAAGCATGAGACACCGTCCTGATACT
Source organism: Onchidella celtica (assembly GCA_963931925.1). NCBI lineage: Eukaryota > Metazoa > Mollusca > Gastropoda > Systellommatophora > Onchidiidae > Onchidella > Onchidella celtica. The sequence goes on along the minus strand of CAWVPB010000001.1, from coordinate 24,222 downwards.
GTGAGTAGCCTTAGTTTAGACTATAAACACCAAGACTTAATGGTGAGATACATAATTAGATAAATGTTCGGGAACGTGCAACTCACAACGTAAATAAACCACTTTGGCACGTACCTTTACTCACGTTATAAACATCAGTGAGTATTATTACTCTCTCAGTACTAACTGGTTACCTCATCGTGAGCAGCAGTGGTTCTCAAGCTTATAAAACATTATTGTTCCCTTCTAAATTCCTGTCTCAGAACATGTTGGGGCCAGGCAGAATCAGTATGCAGTGTGTTCATGATCAGGTGTGCTGAGCACGAAAAGTATAATCATGTGTAAATGGACATTATATATTACTAGCTGAAGTCCCCGGCCCTGTCCGGGATAAATCGGTTTGAATATTGGTTTCAGTTCTGGGTGGTTATTATGGACCTGCTTCATATGGGCTGTTCCTATTTGTTTATTTTATTTTTGTTTGTTTGTTTTTAAATAACTCTTACTGCTCTGCCTTTGTGAGTTGACACCCTGTGCATCCCGTACAACAGTATGATTTGCGCACGGGTTAGTGTGTTTGATAGTGAACACATCGAAGGAAGTGATAACGAAACCTTAAAATGGCGAACCATGACTCGAAATAGTTCTAAAATTGGGGAAACAATAAATTTCCAATAAAAAAAACTACACCGATTTGAGACTTCTATTGAAAACTGTGCACCCTTACATCCATTCTGATGCACCATATAAAATTTGAAGTCTGAATGTTGAGAGGTTCAGAAGCCTTTTGCAACGAAAAATCTCAAGTCCACAAACAAGCTGTTTCAAGAAATTATTAATTATGGTAACATTTTTTAAAGATCGTTTTGCTCTCCGTACTTCGCGATAACAAGCCATTGTGGCTAGATGTGTGGCATATTTTACCAAGGTTCTATGCCATGTTCTTTCACGTCATAAGCCTGATATTGATTAATGATATGTTTATGTAATGCCATGCGTTAGATATATGTACCATGTATGTACTCTTTAATGATCAGTGACACTGAATTTCCCTCATGTACTAACAAAGTGATTATTATCCTATTTTATACAGATCTTAACCACCATCTACTTCCACAAACACACACACCATTACATACATACATACATACATACACATGCCCTTATACACACATAAGCTTACATCAATTCAAGTTCCATAGACCTACCAAACTGATCTGGCAACATAGTTCAAGGGAATTAAGCAACAGGCATTAATTAAAACGAACGTCAGTAAAAATGATTACGCACAGCCTAGAAAACAGTCAATGTTAATAATAAATAATAATAATAAATTACATTTATATAGCGCATTTCCAATAAATGCTCAATGCGCTTTACAAGTAATAAAAACTCATTCCTCTCTCTCCCACACTCCCTCTCCCCACCCCCCTCTCTCTCTCTTCCCATCACATTCTCACTCCTTCTCTCACATGCTCTCTCCCCTCAGGTAAGTCAAGAAAAATAAGCCTGCTGGAACAAAAAATGCTTTAGCTGCCTTTTGAAACTTACTAATGATTTTGTTTGTCTCAGTTCCATAGGTAACTTGTTCCACATTAAGGGGCCAATATATGTGAATGATCGTTCACCATAACATCTGTATGATTTCACAGGTGTCACTAGCATGGTGGAATCAGTGGAGGATCTTAAACACAACCAAATTACTGGTGTTACGCATAGTGGTCTCATTCTGCACTGATTCACCTTAGAGTTTCAGCACAGTTTGCTTTCAGATTGAAGACGAAGCTTGGCAAGTTTGGCAGCCCAACGTATTATACATTATCGATGAATGTTTTTAAAAATATTTTTCCCGATAACTGTATTTTCCAGTGGCCCGTATTTTATCATATTTATTATTGTTTTTGAAAGGTATTGATGCATAATAGGGAACTGCATCAGCACTGACACGTGTTCAAATTGGTGCCATTTCCATGGAAGGAAGGAGTAGCGTAAGGAAAATATCCGAGAGAGAGAGAGAGAGACAGAGAGAGAGAGAGAGAGAGAGAGAGAGAGAGAGAGAGAGAAGAGGAGTTGGAAGAAAGTGAGCAGATTTATCCCGGACAGCGTCAGGCACCTCAGATAGTTTGATAATAGTAATAATAATCATAACAATGACAATAATAATAACAATAATGATAATAATAATACAACTACAGACAACTCGTGTACCTTGACAAGACACCCAATGTGCATAATTTAACAACCTAGTTATTTCCTTTCTGAAATCCATCCTCCCACCCCCCTTTCCCGAGGTTAGGGACCAGTGGCCAATAGACAATTATAACATAAACCGAGGTCAGAGATAAAAAATGCGTGGGCGAATATCCAGATTGGGATACTCTCAGACACGAATACAATACTATCATTAAGCAGTCTAAACATCGTCAACACACGGATACCACCTGCTGAAACACGATTCTCTGTGAATGAATGCTTAAATTTCACAAAATGACAACATCGATTAGTGAGTCCTCTAGACAAGGCGAAGGCAAAGTAATGACAGACTAATCAAAGTTGATGTTTTCAGTAACAAATGTTACCACACGGGTAGTGTTTGGGTTCCTGTAGAAATAACCTCTGTTGGTAATGTATAGTAACCATATTTAGAACGACCATCTCGGGTTTCAGACAGTGTTGATGAGTCGATTAAATCGGAAATCTCAGTCAGGGGCGAGTTCTGCATTTGACTTTTTCTTGCAGGTGGGACATGCCTTTGTGGAGAACAAAAGTGATTTCCTTTTGTAAAAGAATTATAGCTGTGCAATAGAAAAAAAAAGTTTATTGTAAGTAAAATAAATTAAATGGCATCGTGTACAAATAAAAATATTTTGAGCCACTGGATATAAAAATTAAAAGTTGTTTACAAAAGGGCAACTAAAGATAATGTCTTGATCTAATCATCACAGAGATAACAGACGTATAATGATTAAAATGAAGTAAATTGTGAAATTGCTATGCAAATCATTCTTCAAAAACACTGATCTGTAACACTATTTTACCTTTGGCGTTGTCTAGAAATATTAGCGTGATGACCAAATTTCAGTGTCTACCCCTCGCCCTCTCATCTCTCTCCAATGGATTCGCCCATGCTGACTATTCCAGGAGACTAATGACAGACGCAGTTTTGACCCAGGCCAGATGTTCAGGGCAAAGAATGATTATCTCTGGTAATTGGGTGAAATGGCAAATCAAAAACATCATCTGCATAAAATATCACCTTCTTTGTTTGCATGGCATCCGTCAGATACAGCCTGCTCTAATAAAGGCAACACAAAAACCCTCACACAAAAGGAAATGTGCAGAAACACTGCATGTGCAAGAAAATTAATTGTAGATATAAGACTTCATTGTTTGTAAAAAAAATAAATAAAAGCACTGTTTGGGTCGTATTATGGCTAAATTGAGTTTTGTTTGATTGGTGAATTTTTGGAAAAACTGCAAGAGTTCGATTTACATTTGGCAGGTCGAATTATTCTTCCGCCCCCCCCCCCCCCCAAAAGGACCCATTGAACATAATAGATTTCTTTTTTGTACTTAAAGAGATTATATCAGGACAGTTTTTGCAGTTTTTTTTTTTTTTTTTTCTAATCTAATTCTTTTGTCATCTATTGCAGCGTTTCTTAATTGTTGCTACTGCAAGGCTTCTTGAATGGCTATTTTTTGTTTGCCTTATTTTATATTTGGCTTGCCGAGCACAGAAACCTTTTCACTGGCGAAATCGTCGGTACCGTCTTCTGGGAAGTTGACCAGAGATTGAACACAAATAAAAAAAAACAAAAAAACACCGCTATTGTGAGTACATTGTCTCCACTGCCCAGATGGTGTTACCAAAATGGCTGGTGTTAGCGAACCACAGTGTAACTACAAAGCCAAACAGAGAAAATCCCTAGCTGCGTTCATTGTTTAGCTATGGTTTACAGTGTCAAATCGTCCCCTTGAAGTGCCAAGATTCTATCTCCACTTTTTTACTAAACTGAGTTACACACTGCACAAGACTTCTTTGGGCCTTCATCATTGTGAGTGGAGGTATTAAGCGGATTGGGTCTGTACTGTGTAAGTGTTACGGAAAAGATAAAAAATAGACTAGTCTCTAAAAGCTGTGAGCACATGTAACCTCAATCGATTTGTCAAAAAATATTAATGGAAAGGAGTCAGAACTTGGTCATCGTAAGGGGTCGAAATGCTGCGGTCCCTTGACGACAAAAAACTGATAATAACATGAAAAAACAAGGACATAAGGAAGACTCTGTAACCCAGTCCACTGTCTCATTCTAGACTTTTATAGGCCGATTAAGGTGATAATGCTGAATGCAAACCTACCAGAATTGCCCGTAAAATGATTCAGCACATCAACAGGGATAGTCATAAATTCCACTGAGATTCCAGATTTCATGAATCAGCATCAAGCAGACTAAAGGCTGAATCACCAGTGTATTTATTCCGTGTGACACTAAAAGTATGCCTCCAGAAAAAGAATCACCATTATCCAATATCATAATATCCATCTTACGTATCTCTCCTGGGGGGGGGGGGCATGAAATAATTGATAGAAAGATTAATTTGATCCAAAATGGTGACAGCTGTTCCGACACCAGGCATCAGGATGGTTCATGCGAATGGTACTTGGATTTTCTTGTATCTCAGAGCATTCTGAAGTAAGGGGGGAGGGGGGGGCATCTGTAAAGTAAGTAACCTCCACTTTGCCGACTAAAGAAAAAAAACCACACACACAAATTTTATTTACCCCCGCGAACGCTTTTCACGCGTTGGGCTGCAGGACCCCCTCGCTCTCTGTACGAGTGTACGGCAACGAGAGTTACAATAACAACAACAACAACCAAGAAACATGATAAGGCCCTGCAGTTTTACTTTTAATAACATTTTGCCTAGACTTTTGTGTTTCTCTCATTGGAAACTTGGCCGACATTTCATTTTTATATAACCCCAGAACTTTTCAATTAAAAAAAAAAATAAATTAAACCATTAAAAAAAAAATGTGTCGCCATAGTCGTGTGTATGCACTCTAGTTGTCCTCATTACAGACCTAGGCTAAAGCCTGGCAGTTTTATAAACCATAACTAGCATTTCGCTTAGACCAGACTCTTTGACAAGTCCGTGAGAAATATGAGATTCCTAATGTAATCCTAAAACCTTTAGCTGAAGTAATTATTTAAAATGTAAATAAAACCAAACCCTTTCATTCATCACCATAATCGTACGCGCTCGCACACCAGACCCTCCCCCCCCCTCCCCAACCCTTTTATCCCCCATGTGGATCTTTCATAGGCTGAGTCACCCCCCCCCCCCCCAACGAATTACGAGTGTGGGTAATCTATGGGTGGCCCCTGATGATAAAAAATAAGGTTATCGACCTCGTTTTAGTCCCAGAGCATAAAAATAATTCTGTTTCAAATTAGGTTTTGAACATTGACACGGGACTGCCCATGCCGTTTGTGATTGTTTGTAAATTGAGTTTTGTAACGTTCCTCAGTATTTCTTTACATTCGCAGGTTTGTTGATTAATTTTAGTTTCAGTGGGTTTCAGTTAATTTAATCACCTTATCAAGTTTACCTTCGTTATTGGCTAATTGCGCTAGTACTAATAATGGTATTGCCTTTTATATTCCTTGTTTTGTTTCAGTGATATCCTTGGATCCCTTAAATTGTAATGTTGTCTTTACACCCTACCGAAATATTCTGTACTTCTACGTGTCTGAAACCAGCTGGCCGTTCTATTTCTGTACATTATTCTATTTAAAGGAAGCCCGTCTGGCTATTCTCACGGCTGTGCTATTTTTGGACATAATTGTTTGTTGGAAAAACAAACAAAGTGTGGCTGTAGTGAACTGAGGGAACTCTGGCTGGCTGGTACATTATTGTTGAGGCGGTGTATGGCGTGAAACAATACGTTGTGACCTCATAATAATAGTTTACTTTTCACTGTGGCTTGATGTGAGGTGAGAGTTTTCTTTATTTTGGGGGTTGGGGGATGGGGGTGGAGGGGGTGGGGGGATAACCAGTTTTTGCCAAACAATAAAAAGTAAGACAACATTATCGCCATGCAATCGCGTCACATTTTTTTAGACTCCACTACAATGAATGAAGGTGTGCACATACAGGCAAAGGACAGGCAGATTCCAGGGTCGATAAGAACATAAAATAATGAATCTAAGACCCGATTTGCCGCACAACACCAACAAGTGGCATGTGCGCACCTGGCTTCACAGTATGGCCTGAGACAGAATACCGAGACTAACATTTCCTTCTCTCACTACTCATTAAGTCCATAAAGTGCGCGTGTTTGAAATACGGTGAGTTCTACTCTTTTTCCGTTCAGTTATGAAGGGCTGTGTGGTGCCAATTGTTGCATTGTTGACGTCGATGATACGCGAGCAAGTTGACAGACGGAATGTGACGAATTTGTTCTTGTCAGTACCCTGTGTCTCGTGTATGGCATGGTATGTACAAGAAAAAAAAAAATGGAATTGCCGGGACTTTCCGGCCACCGAGTCATGTGACAGGTGGTTGGTGACGGTTTTCATGTTCAAACGTGAACTGTCCGTATTTGAACAATTGTCAAGGACAATGGGTATAGTAATTTTGTTTCTCCAACAGTTGATTGTGGTTATTGGACATTTCTGGTAGGGTTTGCTTCTGCCCTACTGTCCTCCTCTATTCTGTCTATTGTCTTGCAATTTCCAAGCATAATGTGGCCATTATCATGTCAATGCGCTTTCCTCAAACTCAGACTCGCCAACAGTCTCTGCAATGTTCACACTACTGTAGCCACCTGCCACGTGACCTTTGAGAAACTCCAAGCAACTACAATCGTGTTGATACCTAAAAGAGATACTGTTTCTTGGTTCCGTTGCTTCCAATGCTTTTCAATATTATAAAACATAAAGTTTCTGACTGAAATTTGGTCTGTCAAATCAAGGTGTTCTGCTATGGTGAACTTTCCTGAGAAAGTGCTTAGTATGTTATTCATTTGAACTAGACTGTTCTATATAATTGTTTTTTTTTAATTTGAGGACTTTGATAAAAAAGAACACGTTTTCTCAGTAACTGCAACACTAATCTGTCAAAGCTGCATGAACGTTTTAAGTTACTTTTACGTGAAGTTCAACATGACACCTCTGGAATTTAGTTTAGCGAAGGTTTTTTTTTTTTAATTTAAGAAAATATACTTTTTCGAAAATGTCCATGTAAGCAATGGGGACTCAAATCACATTTATTAACATTGCCCTTCAAGAACGTTCGATGCAGTCAACGTTTCCTTACCAGTAGTCTAGCATTAAGTACAGACGCTATGGCTATTGTGTTCAAGGTAAACACCGGCGATCACCATTTCATGAAGAACCCTCTCGCCCCCCCCCCCTCCTCTTTCCATGTACTACCACAACAAGACACTTGGACTAGTTGTGTACTAATGGTCCTTACCATGCCACTTCATCGTGTGTTTGTTACTGAGTTTATCAACCTGTGATAATTATATGTCTATATGTAATCAATTTTATGATATTGTTTACCCCCATTATTATATGACAGTGCTCTCTGTGTAAGATAAAAAAAAACAACTGATTCTTTTCTTCTCTTATGTTACCACCCCCACCACTTTTTTAAAATCTACTGTCAGCTCAACAGAACCTCACCCCCACCCCCCCCCCCCGAAAAAAAAATTCTTTGCCGGATCTGATGTTTACCAGCGTTAACGGTTAACCTAAATGGTAGACAGCGCTGGTGTGTCATCTTTGTGGCAGATGTTGCTCTAGGGAGGTGTTTGTGACGCTGAAGGTGTTGGTGGTGGAGGCAGCCGTGGTGGTGGTAGTGGGAGATGGGGTGATGGTGGGAACTGCGGTGGTGATTGCCGTACTGGTGGTGTTTGTGGGATTGACAGCACCAGATGGCAACGGTGGTGAGGATATTAGTGATTGTTGAGGTCACAGAGGGTGTAGTGATGATACCGACAGACAGCGATTGTAAAGTATGGTTGGTAGTTTTAACACGAAGGTTTCCATGTGTGTATTTCACATTTGTGTATAGTTTTGCGAGGAATAATTATAAAAATCGTCACTGAACTAAAGGTCCGTTCGTTGTTGAAATGTCGTTATATCGATATTTATTTTGGCCAAATTCAATTTTTATTAAACAGGACATCTGTAACATGAGACACATCAAGTACACTTGACAAAAAAATAATGGGCAATTTTTTACCAATTAACAGAGAAAATACAGAATGATGTAATTCCATAACATAACCCTGGTAAAAGTTCAGCTGGGGAAATTTTGGCACTTGAATTTGGCTAAGTTTATTTAACATACAGATGAATGAAAGTCCCCGGTGAACCAACGCCAACGTCAGTAATTTTTTTTTTCGTTTTTATTTTTTAAAAATTCATTGAGGCCCGGGACTCTAAGCAACATTGTGTTATGTCCTCATACAGATCTCAACAAATCTCAAGAAGCGAGTAACAGAAACAGCCGACGTTAACATTGTCTGGTCTCCCCAAATTGCGTTACTTTTCTGTCCTCATACTCTTAATACTGCAGTTGATAAAGCAGGAAGTAACGCTAGGTCAGCGCCCTGCAGACCAGATTTGACAAGATAACCAATTCTTCCTCTGACAAAACACTGCATGTACAGAAAAGAGACTTCGTGATATAATGTTTGACTTTGTGAGTCATTGGTAACGGTAACGTGAAATGTACGTCCTTAAATTCTGTGGCATCCGTAAGCTAGTCGCTTATTTTCCATAGAGGGCACAGCCCACTGTATGTACTCTTAAAAAGTAGCTGAGCCCAAAATTGCTTTATCATCGTTTGGAAAGTACATAAATAAAATTGAAAATATTAATTTAAAAAATACAATGGCATCAAATAAACACAAAAGGAAGAAGAAAATGAAATAAAACTAACATGCATGTTATGCACACTGAAATAGAACCGTGTTAATAATAGAATATTACAGTAATATAATGTTTGGCCCACCCGGCAGTTTGTGGAGCTTTTGAGATAAAACTTTCACGCAATTGTTGGCCGTTAGAATGACAAGGCTCTATCTCCAGTTTTTTTTTTTTAAAATTAAACTGAGTTACACACTATACATTACTTCTACAGGCCTTCTCCATTGTATGTCGGAGTATCAAACTAACTCGGTGTGAATTTGTAAGCATTGCTAGAAAGAAAACATGCCATGGCTCTCAAAATTATAAGCACATGAAACTTGAATCATCAATTTCTCAAAAGTTGATGGAAAGGAATTAGAACCTGGTCCCTGTAAGGGGACGACAAGACAATTGTGTTCTCTCACGTTCAGCATCGTTCAAGAGAGAAAGGTTTCTCACAGTGCCCAGCAAAATTAATGTTTCTTCCTAAGCTGTACGGCTGTCAGTGCTGCTTTAGGCGTTCTTATCCTCTGTTATTCGAAAACGCACTAAGCAAACACTACAGTCACAACAGAAATTCTGATTTCTTACACATTATTTCTCACTTATGCCCATGAATAAGAGAATGGTGTAACTGTATCTTAAGTGTTTGTGAGAAAACTGTGTTCTAAAATGTGGAAGATTTTCTATTTAAAATGTACAAAATATAATTAAAAAAACACAAAAAAACACAACGTACACAGAGAAAATCTGTGGGGGGGGGGGGGGGGGGGAAGACACGTCGAGGCTTGAAGCAAAGTCAAAATTTGGCAAAAAGAAAAAGGTATTTGTAGCAAAGCAAGGAATAATACAGAAACTACCGTAAAACCCAAGGGAAAAGATATTGTTTCGTTTCTGTATTATTTTTAACATGCGGCTTTGCTACATACAACTTTTTACCATGGCCACATTCTGACTGATTTATTCTATGAAAGAAATATTTTTTTAAATTAAAATAATTAAATCATTTTGTCTCGAGGGAGTTAGACCTTTATTCCATCATTAAGATTGGAATTTCTGTAAGCGCTAATAAAATTATCTCATATTCCAACAAAAAGCGAAATTAAAGCACCGTGCTTCTCATGGGCGGCAGTTATTTTTCAAGCTTGGTAACCATGCCAGACAGGGTTATCTCCCAGCAACTTTTAACTGCTTTGTGAAAAGGGTTTGAGTCTGAGTTTCAGCCGGGGTTTAACCGTGTGGCGACGCAATAACGGTCAATTTCGCGGTTTTGTTTGTTTGTTTGTTGTCTTACTTTGAGTCAGTTTTCAGGTTTTCAGATTTTCATAAGTAAGATGAAATAAATTTGTTATTAAAAATCTACGGGAAAAAGGCCACACAATGCAAAGCATGGCGGTATTATGAATTTTGTAAATATGATAAAAAGTCTGTTAAATCGGCGATGCTATAATGTTTTCTTTAAGTATTATTATTATAATACATAATGATCGTTCAGTTTTTAGCGAGTCACAAGAGCTTGAAAACAGCATCTGTCTAGAATACATGAGAATTAACCTTTTTGTTCTGTTTTTTCCACGAATGTTCTCAGTTTCTTACTAAATCAAAATGTAATTTGACTAATTTGACAGAAATAGAAATACCGCTATTTATAATTGAAGGGAGCACGTTCAGCCCCAATGAGAAATTTGCTTTTTTTTTACATTTTGAAATTCGAACATGGGTTGTTGGAAGAATGGGTTTCAAGTGTCACGTGCTGGAATTCTGGATGTTTCTCTAGGGTAGGAATGTCAGAGGACGATGACAACTTGATAATTGGACTGTTTTGTATTGGACCAAGAGACTTATCAAGAGACGGAATCGTCGCGGTATTCGAGTATCGATTTATTAATTATCGTATGCCTTAACTTAAATATGCCTGTCCAAAGTTATTACAGCCTGGATAATTTTTGTCCAACAAGTTTTTGTTTGTTTTTAGAACAGTTTTCTTCAAACGTTACCTAAAGGCTCTAATCAAAACAGAGAGAGAGAGAGAGAAAAAAAAAAGTTATGTGAGCTTGAAAAAGTAATCAGAGAGAAGAATTTGAGATCGCCCACACAGTATTTGTTTAACTGTATGTCAGTAGTAACGGATGGCGGTACCGACTTGGAAAAACCCACACGTGTAATCAATACTTCCAAGTTTGGAAGCACCCAAACTTTAGTTGGTATCATGTGCTATCTGGACACATGCCGGCACAACACTTGGATGCCGTCGTTCTCCGAGGCCACGCCGACGTTTTCATAGTGTGTTTTTAGCATGAGAAAAGAAAAGCGACGTCTTTAAACTTTTGTTATTCGACCGTAGTGGTTACACAGTAAGACATGGACGAGCAGTGAACGTAACTCAGTGTTTTCTCTACTCGTCTTTCTAAGTCTACGTCGGTCCCATAACAACAACTACTTAAAGGCTTAACGCTAACAATAACAAGGACTAGAAAAATAAACAGGCACAGTGAAATTGTGGGCATTTGCCCAGCCATTTTCCAGAAAGAAAGATCTCTACGCATAATTAGCTTGATATGAAATGTTCGCTCTCTCCTACTGGCCTGTCATTCTCTTTTATTATTCAGTCTGTCGTCTTGCTTTTTCCTGGCACAATGTCACCGTTGTCGTGTCCACGGGGCTTGCTCCTAACTCAGACTCAAACTTAAAACTCCCCTATATTAAAACAGTCTTGATCTCTGAATGCATAGAAATTCCAAGACAACACAGTGATGAATAAAGTTAGGGGATGATCTCAAAATTTGAGTTGACCGTGCCGTGAACTATCGTTTTCTCCTAAATTGCGGAGTACCAGAAATAACTTGTGACAACATCAACAACGACAATAAAATCAAAAACGACAACAATAACAACAACAACTAGAACAACAACAACAAATACAACAACAACAACAACAACAACAACAACAACAACAACGCCAATAACATCAACAACAACAACAACTACAACTACAACTACAACAACATCGACAACAACGACAACATCAACAACTGCAACAACAACAACAACAACAACAACATCAACAACTACAACAACAATATCAAACAACAACAACACCAACAACGACAACAACAATATCAAACAACAACAACAACATCAACAACAACAACATCAACAACAACAAGAACAACAACAACATCAACAACGACAACGGCAACAACATCATCAACAACAACATCAACAATACCAAAAAAGAAACATCAAGAACGACAACATCAACAACGACTACAACATCAACATCAACAACAACAACAACATCATCAACGACAACAACAATAACAACAACCACAACAACAACACAGAAATTTACTTACATCCAGGAACTAACTATTTCATGGCTGATACTTTTATATAGACTGTTGTTCAGGGTATTCGATATTTTACATTATAAGCCATTGCTAAACAATATATATAACTCTGTATTTTCTTTATTTGCCTTTGTAATTAGGCTACTCGCCCCCAACACCAGTCTGTTATATAGAATATACATTCCCTATATTGTTACCATATCACTTTATTTGTATGAAATATGCTTAATCTGGTGAGGTAAAGTTTGCAGGAAATCGTTTGTTGAATTGTCAAACAAAGAGACAGAGATCTGATATTTGTGGCCACTTCAGAACCAATATTATTAATGTCACTGACCGCCAAATGTCACACTGAATTATACCACAAAATTCCCTCTGATCTCTAAGGTCCAATATTGATCGATCTTTGATGACGACTCAATGATATAATCCCCACACCCTTCATTTTTGGATTGCATCATAATTATTATCAGATCAAGGTAGTTTATGCATTTTTAAACAATGGCCTTGGGTGTAAATGTTAGTCCCAGTGTGGGCCACTCAGTTTTGCACATTAAAAAAGATTTCTAACACTATTTGCGTTTTGGTAATATGAACAGAAAGACTAAGGGCTGAACCAGGCCATGGCTGGCGTAGAAGGCAAACTGGTGGCTTGCCGAACAATTATTATACACCCCACTAAAATACTACTTACTGCCCATACCGCCGAGGTATGTGAGATATAGGCTTCACCACTTTCACCGAAAAATCCCAAATTCTGTGACCTTAAACTTGCTCTTAAACGGGACAAACATTGCATCGTGCTAGTCAGTTATTATGAGTAGTCTGAGCTTCGGGGTACAAACATAAAGGCCACCGAATACTGTCACCTAGCCACTAAGCGCTTTAGGTGAGAAGAATTGTACTATATAATTTCAACAACTGCACACACAGCCCACCTAGATTCGGTCAGTTTATATAGTGCAATTCTTCTCACCTAAAGCGCCTAGTGGCTCGGTGACAGAATTAGGTGGCCGCTATGTTTGTACCCTTACTCATGGCCAGTTGTTTGAATAACCTTCTCCACTCACCACTCTTTTGATGGCTGACCTACATTCACATCGCTGGGTTTTCCCCAAATCTTATTTTCAACGATTAGGCAGCGAATCACCAGTCTGGCGTCTGCTCCAGCCTTGGTCTGGTTCATCCCTTATGGCGCACTGGGTCAAGTCCGCTTAGTCCAGGTTGTAGCATATACTGTAGACTATGGTCCTCAAAGGGATCTCACACATTGACAACGCTGAAGCAAACCTGTCTCCATTAGCTTGTTATATTCTACACATTTACTATTGAAATCTTTTATTGTTCCATTGTTTGGTCTGTTCTATTTCCCTTTTATCTCTGTTGTTTTTTGGTTATTTTTATGTTTTTGTTTTTTTAATTGAAAAAAGGTTGAAATATCGGCCATTTTCTGTCTTCTCTTTTAGTTTTGCGTTTCATTGCATCGATTGAGTATTATTTTTACCCGAGGCTTTGCTACATACAACTTTTTTTCTTTTTTTCGTTGGTCAAATTTGGACATTATCTATAGTCTTACTGCGACCTCACAGTTTTTCTGTGATTTTTATAATATTTCTCCATATTTCGGCATATCAGAACTGTCCTCAGTCAGCTGGTGGAAGGACAGACTGCGCACACTGAGCCAAAACAGATTCCACACAGACTAGAGTTAGCGCCCCATCAGCCAAAGGGTCGATCTATTCCTTGCATGAATTTAGCGGGTCCAATAACAGCGTTTTAAAATCTGTTACCAAGGCCGGTATTAGAGTTCCTTACAAAACATAGAATCGTTGAGTTGCCCGGTCAGACAAAAGTCTTAACCTACTCGCACACTAGTCTATTTCGAACGGCCAAACCAGTTGGATGATGACGTCACGATATTTGAATTTCAGTGAGACACTGGGTAGCATCCGCCCGTTAGTTGGAGATCATTAAACCCCACTGACGTGACGTCACCATCCAATGATTTGGCCAATGGAAATCGGCTAGTGCCCGCATGCTCTCACTGGTGGCTGTACATTGGATATGCCTCTTTTTAGATGAACATTTCACATCTGTAGTGGCTCTCGCACGGTCATTGAACTATGCAGTATGAATAGGTGGGTGGAGCTATAATAGGACTCTCCATCAAAACACCTTATGTAACATTATTATGCTATTTCGCGGGTCACAAAGGGCTATAATCATGGTATAATACGTCCGTCCGGATCTTTGGTTATGAGTTCACCGCACCGGGGTTATTGCCCTCACAATGAGAGTATAATGGTATGTCCTCCAATACAAACTCTCTGAATTCACACATTGATTTATTTATCCCTTAGGTTCCCAAAAATGGAAATGTAGACCATCATGGAACGCTCTGTCGACATATTGAGTAATGTTAACATGTTTGAATTTCGGAAAAAGGGGCGTTCTGCGACGTGAAGTGAAAGGAGTTTTTGATCATTTTCTTTCTCAAATAACAAACACGCCTATCATCTATCTCTGTCTGTCTGTCTGTCGGTCCGTCTTTCTGCCTATCTATCTATCTATCTATCTATCTATCTATCTATCTATCTATCTATCTATCTATCTATCTATCTATCTATCTATCTATCTATCTATCTATCTATCTATCTATCTATCTATCTATCTATCTATCTACATACATGTCTGTCAGCCTGTCGTTCTATCTGTCGGTACAGGTATACCACAGCTTGAAACTGGCACGGATAATGAGTAAACACTGTGCTAATGGCAGCATTAATTACAAGCAGTCTAATAAACACGTCATGTATTCATCGTGAGTAAACTAGAAAAGACATATTGACTAGTATTGATATGTGCATGTCACTCAAGTATTCCCCGCCAATAACAATAATGTGATCGATTATGCAATTAAGTTGCAGTTTGCTATGCCATTTCAAAACACCAAAGTACCGATGCCACTAGGTGCCTATAGTGCAGGTGAAACAGATATTATGTTCTGTTGCTATGGATGTATGGGATGTTCATGAGTCACCACCACCTTTCCTCATGTGCTTTACGTGGACAGTTGGCATATCCGAAAACAAATGTCGGAAAGTCAGGAGAGTTCTTCTCACACAGTCCCCCATTCCTTTTTTCTATTCCTACAACCTACCAGTGTAAACACGCCTTAAGTCTGTGATTCTCCTAAAACGAAGACGTCCAGCCTAGGCTACTTCAACGGTTTGTCAACGTTTCCTGTCGCACCAGCTTCATCGCGTGGATTTCGTCTGCCTGATTCAATATCTTCAGGTCACATTAAAGTAATAACTATCTAGTTTACTGGCTGCCATAGAGCAATGATTCCTATGTAGGGTTACAGCAGTGGTTCTCAACCTGGTGATTTTGATTTCGGAGTGGGGGGGGGGGGCGAAAACAATGAAAAATGGCTACCGACAAAGAAGCCCAAACGATGACAGGGCGCGATAGGAAGGTTGAAACATGAATGGAGAGCGATTTGGGGGCAAATAACAGGACAGCCCCTGACGTGTTCAACAGCATGCTTAGATAGGTTTGTAAACAGAAAATGTCTACTTTTCAGTGCATTTCGTAAAGAATGTTTACTGTTTCATACATTATGAATAACCAACACGCCTGGTCTCATTAACCAAGCTTTGAAAATGTTAACATCGTGATTTGTTTGTAGTCTGTCTTTTCGTGAAAGTAGGGGTTTATGGGGGCGGGTATTGGGGGGGGGGGCAGGGGGGGGGGAGACCGGGGTAGGAGCGACGACAGAAACTTTGGAGCCTAAGATGGTGGTGGCCTGACAAAGGTTAAAAACCCCCTGTATTACAGCCTGCCTTTTGCTGACCACATAATGACAACAGTTCGCTTAAAGGCAAGACAAGCGTGGGCAAGAATGATTAAAGAACCGGGAAGTTATCTATTAATGAATGCAGCGCACGTCCTTGCTGGCCTGTTTTTACCGCTCAATCTCACAATTTGCTCTGATCCTGTTGACATGCTCTCGCGCCAAACGAAGACAGATTACCGATGTTATGTAAAAGGGCAGAGCCGCACGTTAACTCTTTAACAGAAAGAAAAACAAATCTTCGCAACGTTGCTTGCGTTTTAACGCAGTTATTTCTCCTCTCATCCCCGTCCGTCCATCTTTCAACGCGTTAAATAATTCACCCAATCGCCATTTCTGTCTCATTCAAACCATTCATGCATCAGCCTCGTCATCCATCTGTCCTCTTTCTAACCCCTTTCTTTTTGCCTCCCCCTCCCTCCATCCATATATCCATTCATCCATCCATCCATCCATTCATCCATCACTCCTTCTGCCACCCCCCCTTCCACCCGTTCATCCATTCATTCATCATCCTATCCATCCCTCTACTCTTCACCCCTCTTTCGATCCGTCCATCCATCACTTCTTCCGACCTCTAACTATCTCTCCATTTATCTGTCCATCCATCGACCCATCCATAACAACAATAGCACTGTCCACTTCGGCCCAAACACTTTTTTTTTTTACAACTGATTTGTGATTCAGCTTTGCAAATCCATGTGCAGTGAAATGTTGAAACCTGCTGACGCCAACTTTCTCTAACTCAATATGCATGAACATGCAATCAGCCCTAGCCACGTCTGAGCCCATCCATGTGTGTGAGCAAAACGCATTCAAACTGCCAAACGCACTGCTGTGCGGACACAGAAATGAACAATCAATATTGGAGAAAAAAAAAAGAAAAAAAGAGTTGAGATGAAGGACGATTTGGTAGTCAGAAAACGTAGAAATTCGCATCTCATTTCACATGCAAGAATTAAGCTGTGTTTCCATGTCTACGGAAACAGAAACGGCAACTGAAACGTCACAAGCCCGTCAAGTAGTGAAATAAAGAGAACGTGGTCATACATCCGGGTGCGCCGTTTCCGTACACATGGAAACTCTCTTTCTTTTTACTACTTGATGGATTTTTAACGCTTCGTTTGCAGTTTCCTTTTCTGCACACATGGAAACACAGCTTAAGCTTAGTAACACGCTGAGGCAGGTCAGTTTTGCCTCTGTTTTGAAATTTCGTTGAATCAACTCCCGTGTTGGACTTTTTTTCTATAAACAGTGTGCGAGGCTCTGTATTCCTCCATCGTCCACAAAACCAAAACAGAACAGGTTTGATTCTGTGGCCTATGAACCTTAATGTTTAGGAAAGACAATAATGCAGGACTGTCATCACTGTTCTGTACCAAACCATTTCATAGGCCTTGCAATATTGCACAGACGGCAGAAGAAATTACATGGCCTTGCAGGAATGCAACGTAAAGACAATATCAATTATTCTAATTGCCAGTCCTCATTTATTATTATACCGTTCTTTTCTGACATCCTACCCCCAGTGAAAAAAAAAAAAAAGAAAAAGAATCATTGTTTTGCAATTAGATCCAAACGAAGACCAGCAGGCTGATTAAAGTATGCATTCCTTTTTTTTCCCCATTCGGGTTAAAGACTGAAATGTGATCGTGACTGATTGAATAAGAAAACCCAAAACGAAAGGTGCATGTAACATAATAATTGTCTTTGGCAACAGCTTCGACAATTTCTGATAGTGTACAGGCCGAGAGTAAAGTGAGGGCAAATAGGATGGTTTTCTACGACTATCTCAGATGTTCATGAAAATGGCCAGTAAACTTTAGTCATAACAAAGAAGATGGGATATCACAGTCTTTGACGACGATGGAGGTGGAACCCGACTCCTGATCATGTTCTGATCTGATCATTAAAAATTTGCATTTAATAAGAATGTTGTTACAAGTACCTACGTCCCTGGAGTTTGTTGCGCTGGGGGTACGTATTTTAAAGCATTTTGTGACTCCAGCGCTAAAGAGTTTCCCCCCAAAATACTCCTAGCAATAGTCTTAATTAATTATGATTAATGATTCTTCCGGATTTTCTTTTTGTTTTCTTCCTAATTTTAGTTGAAAAGGTAAGGGGCACGGACAGGGATTCGATAAGATTTAGGGTTGGGGATACGGACGGGGTTAGGGATAGGTACGTATGCTAATGCGCCCCAGTGCAACAAGCTTGGGGTACTTACGCACTTATAACTACAGCCTTTAATTATGTGCAAACTTCCTTCGTTTTATTTTTGAGAACATAAATGACACTTTTCCGTGGACAGCCTAAAGGGCGAAAAGACACCGGAACCCTAAGCGTCACTTAGACGGGACATTGACCCACTTTCAGCGTCACGTTGTTTTCTGAGGAGAAACGTGTCAGCCAATCATTGTCAAGCATGAGAAGAACTCAGCCAATCAACTCGAAGGAAAACCGAAGACTTCACCTCATTCAGTGGTCGTGACAGTGCTGTTTCTCTTCTTTTCTTCCATTTATTTTCTGACTGGCTTTTATTGGCTTTATCTTTCCGTTGCCGCTTTTCAGTTGGGAGTTTTTGCACTGGCACGAAGTGAATGCCCGTGTCAGCTTAGCTAGTTTGCTGAGGGAGAAAACAACGTTCATTAATTCATTTGGTCCAGCTGGTTTCACTATAAAGATCTTCTTCCAGCGATTTCTGACTAATTTAAAGCTGGAAATAGCAAGTATAATCCTAGGGGGACCTATTCTGGGACGATTTGGGAGGTGGGTGGGTGGGTAGAGGTAGGCAAGGGTATGGGGAAGGCCGGGGTGGGGGGGGGGAGAGGGAAGAAAGACATGAATGCTGGAAGAAGGGCTTGGTCAAACAAAAAGTATAGGGATGATTCGGGTAGCGGATTTTTGGGCCATGTGTGAAAAATAGTCAGAGTGAGATTTTTTGTAATGAAGTTGTGGTCAGTTTCCCAAGCGGTCATTGTGGCCATGTTGACAACGGTAGCGTTGTTGTCATCATTTAGCTAAACGTAATCCTGACACTAACCTTAACGTGAGCTCTTTTGTCAACCCTGACACTAACCTTAACATGAGCCCTTTTGTCAGTCCTGACACTAACCTTAACGCGAGCCCTTTTTGCCACCAGTCAGCTTTGCTTAATCTTAACACTATCCTTAACCCCAATGTCACCAGTCATCTAAACTTAATCTCAATATTACATTATTAGCCTTAATCTTAGCCAGAACCCTGAAAACTTTCCAGAGAATTCACCATGCAAAGAAACCCCACTAAGCGATGTCGTAATCGTATTTGTGTTGGATACTGGCCCTTGCCCAAATGGAGACGTCAAAATCCTTGTTCATGACTTAACAGTCCCGTTGATGTTATGATGGGATGGATTTATGCCCTCGACAGCGAAGTGAGGCTACAACATCGTGTTTGACTGGGTTTTCTGCTTGTCGGGTTATTCCGTCCTCTTCGGCTTCGCACGCGCCATTTCATGCAGTTTAGAACCGTTTTTGTTCCCAAACGAGATTTTACAGCTAGGAAAAAGATTTTTTCTGTGGTTAAAAAGCCAACGCAAATTCTTCCATCTGCATAATGCCAAGTACATGGGTTCTCTGTGATGTCATGGGGCGTTTTATTTGTTTGACCAGCTTCTCAAAGCCTAGATTTCCTGCTTCCGTTGGACCCCATCAATTCTACACTGAAACAATGATGATGTTTCTTCTGTTTACTACAGAGACTCAGAGTGTCCAAACTGCTGTCTACAGTATATTATTTTCTTACGGACATTCAGTTCTCCACTGAATGGTTAACATCTGAGTCGTTTTCACATCGGTATGGGTCCGTGGGTAAAGCCATGGGTTGTGCTCCCCCCTCCCCTGTCGTTTCAAAAAACAATGTAAATTGCATGTACGCCCCCCCTATTCACTTGGGACTCCTGGACAACTGCCCGTTGTGTCCACGCATCAGGAGGTGTCTGGATAACATCTGGCAGGGCCGTCCTAAAGGATAACTCTCTTCCGCGTGAGTACTCAGTGGATTATCTCCCCACCGGTACCCTTGATTGTTTACAAGTCAAGCTCATCAATAAATGAAGAACCTTCTCATCAGTCATGTCACTCAGATCTGTTCACAGTTGCGTCCACTAAGAGATATCCACGCAATTCTAACGTTGCTTAATGGCAATCAATGGAATAGTCACTTTTACTGGTGTCCAGAATAGAAGATGAGATTCCCAAAGGGATCTGAACTGATGATTATAAATTGATCTACATCTAATGGAAGACAGAAAAGGAAACCTCCATCGGTATTTGGCTGTGATAAAATTCACGCATGACTAATTCTGAGCTGTAATAGCAGTGACTCATGGCCCGGTTGTCAAATATGAAAACAATGACCCAGAATGCCTGTTGTTAGGGGACAGTAGCCTAATGACAAAGCCCGACCGAGAAAATACTGTGTTGTGTACATTGTTCATCTATAGCTTATAATATAAAAACCCACGTTCCCCTAACAATAGCTTGTAAGAATTGGATGGAAAACTCATCTATGTAAAGACGTAATTCTAGCAGCCGGGAAAGCATTGATCGTTCATATTTATTACGGCATTTCACGACAGTTACTATGGAAGTCGAGACTGGTCAACAACACCAAACATCCGTGATATTACAAGGAATACAAGTACTTCACCTTTTTTACATGACCGAATTTTGCGCTGATCTCTTAACTGCAGAAAAATTACTTCAAATTAATAATGTGATGTATATTGCCTGGCGCTAACTGTAGTAAGTTCACCAGTCCTCGTTTACACCATCAAACCTAGACGTTGTTGACACTGAAGTGGCTGTGGTGATACGGCAGTTGATTTCAGCTGTAGGCCTGGTCGCCCAAACAGCCGATTTTGCCTCCGGTGACCAGTTGGATGGTGAGGTGAAAATGTTCAGTTTCAGTGAGATTCAACAAGTTGGCTGGTGCACAAAATTCTCATCGAAACTCAGTGTCTTGACAATAACATCGAACTAGTTGGTCAACCAAATCTGTTTTGTGCGTCTACTCAAAATATGGATTGTCAAACACTTATCATGTTTTAGCTGAGATTTCTCAACAGTGGATCAGTGCAAGATGTCATAATGGCCATTAGCTAGTTGACTCCCACGTTAGAGGTGTGCACTAGCTTGTTTTGATTGGCCGATTAGTTGGACGTCAGGACAGTAAGTTTCAATAAGGCTTCGCCCACCAGTTGACTAGTTGGATGTTATTGAAACTCAATTCCTGACGTCACTGTCTAACCAGACGGCCCATCTAAATCGGCTGGGGCGCGCCTAAGTTCAAACACAAACTCAGCCCCCAAATTTCGGTATTGCTGGTCTTGTCTACAGAATCCATTTTTACGGACAATGACGTATGGAAAACTCTCTTCACCTCTATAGCGGTGAGGAGCGGAGCGGAGCGGATGATGTGGACAAGTATACAGAGGCAAAGAACGGAACGGATGCTGTGGACAAGAGCAGTTAATCAGTTTACCACAGTTGGTGTCAGACACCGGGGCAACACATTTCGGACCTTGTGAAAGCGCTGTTGTTTTAGATACAAATTGTTTAATCCCATAATGATTGATGACGTTTTTCGAACTTGAAGTCAGGTGAGATTAAAGGTCAAGTCAGGACGATGCTTCCCCACGGACAGTTCAACAGTTTGGAAGAAAATAATGAGTTTTGCGTCACTACCGGACTTAACATAAAGCTATGCTTTTCTCACATTTTCGAGGCCAGTCTTGTTGAGACAAATGACATAAAAATGTATTGTGTTGTCCATGACATTCTCAGAGACATGGAGCCATGCACTGGTAAAACCAAATTATTCTATTGTAAAAACCACAGAAAAACTGTAGGGTCACAGCCAGGCTTAACGCAAAGTCAAAAATTAAGGAAGACAGAAAATGTCAATATTTCGAGCATCCACACATTGGCAGATGTGCTTCTCTGCTGTAATACAAGCCAGGACTCGCAGATAGGCCGACACATTTATCTAATAGTCTCTTAATATTTCATATTTTATTTCATGTACAAAAGTTTTTTATCTTTCGATTGTTTTTTCTCTTCAATTTTCCATTTTTTTTCTGTTATTGTTGTTGTTTTCTTGTTTTTTCCCCCTTGGACAAGGTTTTTGCCGACATATTGGCATTTTCTGTCTTTCCCTTTTTCTTTGAGTTTCATTGTGTCCCTTGGGTATCATTTCTTACGCGAGGCTTTGCTACATGCGACTTTTTCTTTTTGCCAATTTTTGACAGCGGTAAATCCAACAACCCCTTGCAGACAGTTCATCCAAGTTCGAAAAAAACCAGACTGAGCTTACGTCATTTGCAACCTACGGCCAAAGGGTATGTAGTTGAAATAATAATTAATTGTTAATCCTGTTACATTTGCGTCAGTCAAAATGATTAAGATTTATTTCAAATAAATAACTATTTAATGCATATTACACATTAATTCCCATCATCGAATGTTCACGACTCGTGACAACGTGACTGAATCCCAGCTGTAACAAAACTACATAAAAGCTAAGTCACTAATTGCTGCGTTCCACCGACGTAAATAAAACAAATTTTAAGAAAAACAGATAACGTAATTACAGGGGAATTAGCGCCAGCAAAAACTGGGAGAACACGAAGAGGTCACAAACATTCTCGGGAATTACAATCACTAGGCAGGAGAAGAAAACGTTGATGACAAACATATAAGGGGAGCACAGAAGAAGAAGAAA
Organism: Onchidella celtica; assembly: GCA_963931925.1. Taxonomy (NCBI): domain Eukaryota; kingdom Metazoa; phylum Mollusca; class Gastropoda; order Systellommatophora; family Onchidiidae; genus Onchidella; species Onchidella celtica. The sequence goes on along the minus strand of CAWVPB010000001.1, from coordinate 1,348 downwards.
AGAAAGTAAAATAAGAAGAGGCAGAAGAGGACGAGGAAAATTGTGATGAAAGATAACCTGAACGAGGTGAGTGACAAAGAAGCAAATGTATGAACTCATAGAAAGAAGCCGAAGAAGATGAGAGAAAAGGGATACGGAGGCCAGTAGTTGCGAATTAACGCGGCGAATCTTGATAAAACTTTTTCACTTTAAACTAATGATGCTGATTTTTTACCTGTTTTTCCCTACAACTTTACTGATTGACCCCACTCTCAAATGAGGTAAATACCCTTTTTTTAAAAATCTCTTGACACGAAGATTCTGTAAATTGCCTTGCCAGGGGTTATAACTAACTTGTTTGATTCAAGAATGCTCACGCCCTGGGGAAAGAGGATCATTTCACACGAACTGAAGCATGCAAGTCTGACATGTCAGAAAGTTCAAGGAAAGGACAAGACTAATTATCGCGGCTAGTAAACATGGCAATTATGATAACTTCAGATTTTCTCTGACACACGAACAAACATAGAATGCCAACCAGGAAATGCACGGGTCACGTACAGAAAACAAAATAAAATAGATAATAACGGACCAGGACCGCCTACTCAACTGCTTGTATGACAGTGTAAAACGTGAATTCAGTAGGACAACAATTCCTGTGGAGGCTAATGTTCTCATAGCAATATAGAGACCTTGCATACTACCCAACAAAATCGCTACTTCCGGTTTTGTTTGTTCCAACCCCACTTTCTGCACAACTGAGAAATTCAACTCATTTCTCCCCAAGTAAATTTGGCCAAGTTGCTCCAGCTGGCCCAAGTAAATTTTGCAGTTTTCGTGCTTTTATAGGCTGCGTTAGAAAAAAATTCATTACTCGCTTATTTTTTAAATCTTTTTCAATTCTATTTGGTGGAAGTGTTTATAAATGAATGCTTTATGATATTCTGTGGTTGTTTTTATTATTGTTGTATAGGTCTAAAGTTGTAATTTGTAAATTGAATTAAAAAAATATATATATAAGGTCGGGGTCAAAAACGTGGTTTCCCCGTTCGCGGTACAGCTCGGCACTAAAGGCGAAAACGGGGATTCCCCGTTCGCGGGGAGAAATGAGTTTAAACGTTTGCGGCTTTAGTATCATGATAAGGAGTTAGAGTAAATAGGAATTGTGAAACAGCTTGACAAGTGCCACGACGGATTTTAAACAAGTGTCAACGTGTGCATTTGCAAAAACCTCTTCTACATACTTAAAGATATCCAGTTTTTTTTTTTTTTTCCAGAAAATGGAATACAGAACAAACAAGAAGTAAGGTCGAGAAATGTTAAATAGTCCTGTCCCTAGATTGAAGTAGACAAAGTTGTAAAAAAGCTA